>CM067556.1:44559242-44760177 GCA_034509755.1 Anisodus tanguticus
ATTATATTCCATCCATATCCCAATTCCATTCATTTAATATCCCTTTGGTGCCATTGACATAACGAGATGTCATTTCTAGTCTATCTCTTTCTATTTCTTTTCTATATATGGAAAGTTCAAAAATCATCATATAATAATCCAAAGAAATTGCAATAGAAAAGAAATAAGGGGGGTTTGTGATTATTTTGCAATCTTTTCTACTAGGTAATCTAGGATCCTTATGCATGAAGATAATCAATTCGGTCGTTGTGGTCGGACTCTATTATGGATTTCGACCACATTCTCCATAGGGCCCTCTTATCTCTTCCTTCTCCGAGCTCTGGTTATGGAAGAAGGAACCGAGAAGAAGGTATCGGCAACAACTGGTTTTATTATGGGGCGGCTCATGATGTTCATATCGATCTATTATGCGCCTCTCGCATCTAGCATTGGGTAGACCTCATACAATAACTGTCCTAGCTCTACCATATCTTTTGTTTCATTTCTTCCGGAACAATCACAAAGACTTTTTTGATTATGGATCTACTACTAGAAATTCAATGTGTATTCTGAATAATCTCATTTTTCCATTATTCAACCATTTCATTTTACCAAGTTCAATGTTAGCCGATTAGTCAACATTTTTCTCTTTCGATGCAACAACAAGATCTTATTTGTAACAAGTGGTTTTCTTGGTTGGTTAATTGGTCACATTTTCTTCATGAAATGGCTTGGATTGGTATTAGTCCGGATACGGCAAAATCATTCTATTAGATCTAAGAAGTACATTCGATCTAATATAAGTACCTTGTGTTAGAATTGAGAAATTCTATGGCTTGGATCTTTAGTATTCTCTTATTTATTACCTGTGTCTACTATTTAGGCAGAATACCCTCACCCATTCTTACTAAGAAACCGAAAGAAGCCTAAAAAACGAGAAGAAAGGGTGGAAAGTGAGGAAGAAAGAGATGTAGAAATAGAAAGAGCTTCCGAAATGAAGGGGACTAAACAGAACAAGAGGGATCCACCGAAGAAGATCCTTCTCCTTCCCTTTTTCGGAAGAAAGGTGGGATCCAGACAAAATCGATGAAACGGAAGAAATCCGAGTGAATGGAAAGGACAAAATAAAGGAGAAACTCCACTCTCACCTTACAGAGACAGGATATAATTGTAATTGTGAATTCAAAAAAAATGTGAATTCAAAAAAAAAAGTACTTTCATTATTATTCAATGTTAATAAACAAGACTTTTTCTTAACTCCTTTTTTACCCCATAGAGATATTGAATAGAAAGGGGTTTTTTGTTAATACTATAACTCGCTTTTGTTCATTCAATTAGAAAAAGGCATTCCAGGTGGAAGAGAATAACCCGGTTGAAGCGTAATGATCATACGTCTGTAATGCATTGTATGTCCCATAATAGGTCCCATTCTTCTACTCTTTCCCGGAGGTAGATGACTATTCATAGCTATTACCTTGACACCAAAGAAGAGTTCGACCCAATGCTTTATTTCTGTCCTAGTTGATCCTGATTCGACATTAGAAGTATATTGATTTTTCCCCAATAACCGAATACTTTTGTCCGTAATGCATATTTGATTCCATCTATATATAGATTTTCTTCCCTATGAGTGAAAGTCTCAATAAGAATGCTAGTTCTTACTGTTCATTATGATATGAATATACCACATCAATTCGTTATGTATGGATGATGAGATTCCATTGATACAGATCCAATTCCAATAGACTTATTAGAGGGTCCCATTGGCGTGCATCCGGTAGGAATTGAACCTACGAATTCGCCAATTATGAGTTGGGCGCTTTAACCATTCACCATGGATGCAAAAAGACTCGGCGAGTGAAATAGGTTTTGGTATTCCTTCTCGAGCTTCTATTTCTTCCGTTAAAGGAGATTCGAGAAAAGATGGAATAGGAAGACGTGTTTCCGAACGAACAAGATACGGGTTGAGAAGGGGAGTTAGCAAAGTTAGACAAGATTGGAATGGGCATAGGAACATGTATTGATGTACCGGATCGGCTAATGCTCCCAGTGTTGATGCAATGTATTCCACCGATTGATGAAGACTTGATTATTGGTATATCGATTGGTCCAAAGACGGATTGAAATAGGAGCCGGTTCGACGAAAGCTTTTGAAAATGCAAGCACCCGGTAAATAAGGAACAAGATGAATACGAGAGGTTAAACGAGCATCCCACACCCAAAAGGTGCCCCACATAGGTTTTCCCCGAAACCCCCAAACTAAGGTAAACAACGTAGAAAAAGCACCTATTTCCGTACCGGTTCCGGAAGAGCGAAGAAAAAGGGGATGTTTTGTTAATAGGAACAAAAAAGTGTTTATAGCCGTAACGATATAAACAAGAATACTCATCCGAGCCGCAGGAACATGTACATACGGAATACGAGAATTTCCACCTTGTTGAAGATCTAGTGGTGCTACCCGAAGACTTAAATGAATAGCCATCGCTGTTAAGAACAACCGAGATCCAATGAGAATTTACGCGTAGCTTCTGGTCTTTGACATCAAAAAAGAAGGTTGTAATAACGAAAGGGACATGTGAGAATTTGGTCTTAGCTAGTGGAACAAGAAAGACATGGATCTATATTCAATACGCAATCAAAGGATTTCTCCCCAAAAAAGAGAAGAATTCCCCTTGCTTTCTTTTTGCTCCGCTCGTGCGTGGCACTCCTTGCTCGCGGAGCGGCATACCAAAAAAAAGAAAAGCCTTATGGCGACTACCTTACTTAAGCAATTCTTCTTCTTTCTTTGTTGAAGTTCTTATATTGGTTTTTTCTTTCTGGCTTTCTTAGGGCCCTCCGTCTTCAGAACGGTCCGCCTGGCCACTATGAATGAATATTACGTCAATAGAGTAAGTTGTTCTTGTTGTTGTGCCCTTAACACGAAGCTAGGGTAGCGATGCGAACGTTTGTGAGTGCATTAAGTAAATTAAAGAGATACTAGCTGGTCTGAATTGTGCAGGATCGAGCCCTGGCCTTGGAAGCCATCCATTCAAGCCTTCCCAGTCCTTTTTTTGAGTTTTTTGATTGGACTTTCTAAATCCATATGATATGATATGGCTTTCAAGCTTCCTAGCCTGGGTTTGTGTGAAGCATGAGAACATGAGCAAGCTCAGTATTTCGCTACTCGTGTGACCCCGCCTCATGGCTTTCGAAGGGCCTAAAGTGCATGATGATTCGATTTCCGAAATAGTGAAATATAAAGAAAAAGGCCTCCTCTTGCTGTTCTCTTTCTTTCTCTCTCTTATTGACTATTGACATAGCAAAGTCTGGTTCTATTGAGCGTGATACCCGCCCTCTACAAAGTGGTTTTTGAAAAGGTCTTTAAACGACTCTTCGTCTCCGGTTCCAAAAGGTTTAATGAATGGCTTTTTTCTCTCGCCCACCACCAATGAAAAGACAGACTACATAGGGCCTCCTCGGCCCGCCCTGGTTCAAATACCATTTTAGCCTACCTCGCTCACCGCCCCTCGGGCTTAAAAGCCTTTTCGTTGTCACCACTTACCTAGATCGATATGGCTAGTTTTCTAGCGAGATTTCTAGCTTGAATTAAGGCTTCGAAGCCCCTCTCCTCTCTCTCGTAACTAGAGAGGTAGGCAAACCCGAGTTTAGAGCCACCTCGATTCGGGATGTCGGAACATCAACCGGATCGAAACCGAATCCTAAAGTGACTTCGGAACGGTTCGAGAGCTTCGATCAAAAACCTTTCCTATCTAGTGTCGGTGATCCTTCGTCGTCCGCACCAACTAAATCGGAAGCAACATTCGAAAGACGAGAGTAGGCTCGAGGAGGATCAAAAGACCGATTCTCGGTCCCCTAAAGTTAGAAAGTCAAGTTAGACCGCAATTTATGCCTATGGAAAGAAAAGTCACGAAAAGCGATCCATATGATCATAAAGAAAGGCTTGCCTATACGTCTTTCTAGCGTACGCGCGCCCTTTCGATTGGAGCCTCGTCGCTACCGGATCAATCGGCCTATTCTAGTTCGCCTTGTGTCATCCGATTTGAGGGAATTCATTGGATCGTGAACTCTTTCGGACCCGGCCTTTGATCTTTCGCTAGGAGCGAGGTTGTCCTTAGAAAGAATGGTTGGAACAACCGAGCCCCGGTCGACCTATGAGACTACTCGAATGGGGGCTTTTCATGTTGGGAAGGGGGTGTCGAAGCAACACCTTTTAACTATACTATAAATTTTGTGTACAAATTGACTCGGTGATGGATCGGGGTTAGAACTAGTCGAAGCTTGTCAAAAGGCTTTTGACGGTTTGAAGATGGCGATGGTGATTGAGCCGGTGCTGAAGTTGCTGAGTTTGATAAGCCATTTTCGGTTGAAACTTTCGCTTCGGCAGAGACCTTGACGGGCCGAGCACTTGACCGATTGGTGATGCAATTGGCAAGTGAACAACGAGTCTTGGTTGAAGACTCAAGCTTGTGGGCTTGGTAGAAGCGGCTATGACACTTCTTTAGATCTTCTATCGGTCTAGCCCTTCTTCCACATGAGATCCTATTTTTCCTAACTCCATGTAGCACCACTATCCAATGAAAAAAATCCCGCTCTGTGGAGATGAACAATAAGGAATGTCTGTGGGTCCTTCTTCATCGAAGTGTACGGTTCTCTAAAAAATGTGCGATCCAAGAATTTTAAGTGGATTAGTGCATGAATTACATTTTGGGAATGCTTAAGTGTTAAGGGCATCTTGCTATGGGCACATACATGCGCTCCAATACTTGACTTTCCTCCTACTCGCTCATTATCCGGAGCTACTTCCTCCCGCATACTTATTTCCCCCGCAAGTCTTCAACCAAGTCCTAGACTCGGTCTTTCAACGATCCATTTGAGTCACAACCCTCTTTCCTTCTTTATTCGAGAGTAATCTTGGCTTCTTCTTCTCGATGATGTCCCCGTGAGTGCCTTTCCGTAGTGAATCCCGAAAGAAAATAATATATGCTTTTGACCCCGTGTGAGATACCGCTTACTTAAAAGAAAAAGCTGGAGATACTCCTCCCAAAGGGCACTAGGAGACTAGACATATTACATATATTACGGGCACTGGATCTCGGGGCACTCAGACTAGTGATAACGGGAATCCTAGACCTGTAAGAGCTAGACTCGCATGAGGTTACAAAAAAAAAAGAAATTAGATTAGGCGCTAGCTTAGGGGCCCATTCCTAAAGCCATGAGAGTTGGTCAGAAAAACGTTATCCTAGACTATATTGAGGAGTAAGGAAAGGGCTTCCATGACAATGAGGTCATTCTTGCATGGGCTTGGGCTTGCTTTGATGATGGGTAGGCTTGTTTTGCTTTGGCCCTTCTGTGGGCTTTCATCGAGGTTTCATCGAAACAGGCCCGAGTCTTCATTTGTAGGACTTTCTTTGTGATGGTTCATGTAGACTTGGGTCTTTCATTCGGGCCTTCTTGAAGATGGGCACCCTGTGGGCCAATGCGTATAAGCTTGGGCTTTCTTAATGTGGCTCATTTGACGACTCAGTACATGGATGTCACGAGTCTATTGGCATAGAATATGGAATCTTTTCCACGTAAGCTGGTTGTACAAAGTTTGTTTGTTCATACGGGGTGTGATTTGGGGAGATTTTGTTTGCTCCGCAAGGTAGCCGAGCCACCAGTTTTTCATTAAAAAGGCATGATAGTCTTCAACCTGCAGAAAAGTAGCGCGGAGAACTAGTAAGAATTGTGCCTGCCATGCAATTCGTACCGCATGGCGATATTACTCTACCACTCTATAAATAGAGGCTCGATAAGTGTCTTCACTTCATCAAATTCAAATCCAAGAAATTGAGTACTAGCACGTATGGCTATGGATGCTACAAACGAGGCTTTCGCAATTGCCGCCGAAATGGGGCAACCGCAAAATCAAATTCAAGAGCACCGTAGAGTGCTAAACTTCCTTTTGATAAGTATTAGAACAATGGATCCTGCAAGGAAAGAAGCGCGCATTCGCGCTACCGAGAGCGCATAGAGGGTTTGGAGGAGAGGCGGCAAGCGCTGCGGGCGGAGCGGAAGACCTAATTGTGCGTCTTGTCACCCGCGGTCACCGGGGAGACTAGAATAGAAGAGTCCGTCGACTCTTTTGAGTTTTAGAAGGTTTATTAATTAAATAAGTGTCCGGAGACATTTGTTTTCATGTCCGGTGTTCTTTGTCTTTTTTTAGTGTAGATCTACTCCGGTGCCTCACCGGAGATAGACTCCTATCTATGTTAACTATCTTTGTTTTGTTTTATTTGTTATGTTTGCATGTATAGTATGGGAAAACCCCTAGTGTAAAATGTTTACTACTTAATGCTATGCTAATAGAATAATTAAGAAATACTTTTTCCCGAATTACTACAAGCACTTGTAGAGAAAGGTGGGTTAACTAAAGAAAGATGGAACCGAGATGCATTCTTAAAAGAAAGTGCTTTGCCTTACCTATGATGCAAAGTAAGATTGGAGGGGCCCCAGCTTTGAAATGTAGGTTTCGAGAGAATGGAACCGAGATTATGGGAGTAAGTGGAGTTGGGCGGGCTACTCTCCGGGGCCTCATCGATAGATAGATAGAAAACCCCGGCAAAGGACTCGAACTTTTTTTTTAGTTAACCTGGGTTTACATAGCCCAAGGCGAGTTTGAACTAATAGAACCAAGGGAAAAGCGCTTTGATTCAAAAGTTGCGATTCATGTGCGGCTTCGGTCTATAGCATCCTTTCAACTATACGGATTAGTCCCTACATCGCTTATTCCTCCAACAAGTGATTCGTCGAAAAGACTAGCACATTTGTCCACTTCTCGACTTTGAATACTTTCTTTCAGCGGGTGGCATCTATTCCCCCATTTGAGACAGTTGAAGCAGATTTTGTAACAACCGATTCGAGCACAACAGACCAAAGAGCGGATTGGCACGGCGGTTTCGAGAGCGATCGATATCAAAGAGCGAAAATGTGCTTACAACACAAAACATCCGGAAATATCCTACTATGAGGACAAAGAGAGAGACTCAACCTGGTGATGACAATCCTTGATAACAAGAACACACGAGCACATGACTAAGCCCTTCTCCCTAAATTAAACAGAGAAAAGGAAGTAGTACACTAGCGAGGGAAATAGAGAAGTTCGACCTACCCACCTACACGATGGGGATCCCTCTATACGTTACGTCTACTTATTTATTTACGAATACTTGATTGCTAACTAATCTCATTTAATAGCTATTCCATCTTGATCAAGAGGACGGTAGAAAAATTGATACAAGAAGGATAGTCCGAACCACCTAATGAAACCCGAGTTAACAAAAGCGGGAGAATCTTCCTTACATGCCTAGCCTAGGATATTGGATCCATTATACTAAGGGTCCGAGAACAAAAAGGGAAAAGGGCAAGGGTAGACGAAGAGAAGTGCCTAAACAGGTGAGTGAGTACGCAGGTGAGCCCCGAGACAATGAGTTCGAGCGTTTTCGACACGAATCAAGGGCCGAGGAGCAAAATATGAAGGGGGGCTAAGGGCGTAGCAAACCAAACAAAAGAGGCTCGAGAGACCTTACCTTAGTAGACCTCTTTTTACTAGCATCGCGGCTATATCACGGATTTCATACAATGAAAACTAGACCGGGTTGCCCGTCCTACTTGAGAAGGTACCTACAAATAGACGCCCGGTTTCTATGAAATTGAACATACGACTGCGTACCTCCCATTCATGGAAGACCTGCCTTATTGTTGATGTTTTTTTTGAGGTTAAGGCGTCAAGGTTGTAGCCCCTTTCGGAATGGCTTTACTGCGAAAAAGCCTTTGATTCGCAATGCCACTTTGAAAGAAAGGGAACCTCCTCTTAGTCCAGGAACTTCTTATAGTTAGTAGCGATGAATTATAGGATCCCAAAGCAATAACCACAGATGGAGGAGCATTCATTCCTCTTTTTAACCAGCTTTTCCCAAACCAGGATATCCCCGCCTATCCCGAAAAAGGGACTCTCTCCAAAAAGGAGCATCGTAGCAAGAGTGGTTTTGACTAAGCATATGACGAAGGATCGGCCGAAGCTAGAGCTAAGTGGCTGGTAGTGGTAAGGGTAAGTATGGAAAGCATAGGTCGACTTAATCCAATTGATTGGATTGGTGAATTTCGTTACTAATCCGAAAAGGTCACCTATAGACGACATTTGAGGGAAATTCCCACCGAGATGATTAATAATCTAGCCCTGGCTTCCTTAGTTTTCTTATTTAGTTAGATGGTGAAAATCTAATCAATGGATGAACTAGAGTCCTTGAGAATCATTCAAAGACTTTCTTATTGCTTTGAAAATGACTTCGAAGACGCCCTTGTGGAGCACCATTTCATTCATATCTCGACAAGCCCTAGTTGACTATTCTTCTACTTAAATACACGAATTCGGATATTCAAAAATCTTACCCCTTTTGGGATTGGTTTTCGTATCGCCTTGTCCAATCATAGGCATTCTGTCTTGGATAGATAAGGCATCGTAATACCCACTTAGTTACATCATCAATTTCGGATATTGACTGCGAAAGCTTAATGTCGATCGAAAGAGCATTAAAATAAGTAATTGTCGGAGCACTCTACTCACCACCGACCACGAGAGAACAAACCTATGGGATGATCTTTCCCTCTAATTTCTTTTGTCTCTGGATTTTCTTCTTTCTTTTTTTTTTTCCTCCCTTTCTTCTTCATCCCCGAAGTAAGCACACTTTCCCAAGCTTGAAGCAGGAATAGGAATAAATGAAGCCCATATAAGAAAATCGATATGCTATCCGAATGATTCTATGTAAGACCCCTTTTCGGAGTTTCAACAATCGGACATTGCACAAAATCAAGTTCTTAGAGAAAAATGCTCAATACCCAAGTAGGATTACAAGGTTGCTTATAATCAAGTGCTTTATGGGTCGTCTCATACCTTTCAATTGGACTTTATCCCGCTTCTATACACTTGTAACTAATAGAATCTTTGTTCTTCTTTAGATCCACTCCGATAGTCTAATAAATCAAGTCAATGCACCTACTATTAAGTAAGTGAAAGATAGAAAAGAGCCACATCACTTATTCTTTCGATTGGATCTTACGGAGCTGTTCATACATGACATGGTCGAGTATGATCATAGAAAGATTCTCTCATAAACGAACCTCTCGTATGGTTGCGGTGGTTGGAACAAAGACAGATTTATGTTTTGAATTCAAATGGGGCGTATAAGGGCACGACCAATCAATAGTTCAAGTCACACACTCCCATAATCTCAAAGAATTCACTAGCACTTCCGCGCAACAACTCTACCAAGGGCGATCCTATTACGATTCAGAATAGCTTCCGCACACCTCTTACAAGACCGCCCAATAACCCCGAGGTAAGGAATAAGCGGTTACGCCAAAAGATGCGGTCAATACAGCCCCCCGCAATTCACAAGGTAAAGCGATAGACAGAAGTGGAGGATCATCATTAGTACCATCATACTTGCCGACCATAGAGGAACCGATCGGATTAACCAACCGCTTCGGTCATTATATATTGAAGAGGGTCGGATGAGTCATAGCGTACTTAAGCTCCTAGACAATCAAATATGTTGACATGAGGGGGGACATATTTACTAGTTATATCATCCGCAATTGCTCGAATGACCTTCTTCGAAGCAAGAATAGCATAGATTTTAGGTAAGCGAACCGTATATGAACATCTCGTACGGCTCCTAATTGTATTATTCACTCGAAAAGAGAAGGAAAATCCGAAAACTCTTTATTATGGTGGTTATAATGCCATAATCTCAAGTCGGCTCATTCATCTATATGTTGATCGTGCCTCTTTCATCTTCTATTTCCCAGGGAATTGAATCAATCCTCGATTCATACTAGAGAGTCAATAAAACCTTTTCAAACTAAGTCCAAAAATTCCTTGAGTAAGAATCGTTGGATCATCACTTATTCAATGAATAGACATAATGACTAAAAATCCAAAGAAACCTTTGTACGAAGATCAAAATAAGTAAAAATCGAGTTGTGAAACAATAAAAGTAAAGTATGTAGATAAATGAAAGGGTGAGAGAAAAAAATATCTATGATATAGAATTCCAATATGTAAGGTCTATGATGAATTTTCATAAAGGAAAATGTAATAAAGCATTAATACTGATTGATCCCTAATTAAACAAAATTGTTCTATAAGAAAAGAACAAAAAGATCACGAGCGAAGACGTGTCGAAGCATGATTCTATTGTTTTGGTACTCCCGATGGGAATGGAAAGTGGAGGTTTCTCGCTCTACTGAAAAGTTTAGGAAACCCCGTCTTTTTGGGCATCAATCCGATTCTCTTACTTTGATGGCCACATTCCCGATCCAATGCTATTGATCCAGGAGGGCCCGTAAAGACCCGTGCGGTCACCGAGGTAGACAATGCGCGAGGTGGCATGTCTACTCGATAGAGTGGATGGAACCTCCAAGCCGGGGGACCTTTAGGATCTGCATAAGCCATGCCAAAGACACCGAGGCCCATGTGCTTTTTTGATTTAGAGAAGTAGTAAGATCTAAGTATTGTACTCCCTCGCTTGTGAAAGAGAGACCCCTCTCGAGCTAAATCAATCCCGCACGATGAAGATTGTATTTAGCATCATTGAATCTTTGTTTTTATGCTTTAAGATCGAAAGGGAATCAAAAGTTCCATGCCTTGTACTTAGACAACCCGAATCCGCGTATACCCACTAGAGCAAAACTACCAACCCAACCGGGCCTTCCACTTCGTAACGAGAGACTCAAAGGTGCGAACAAAGAAAGCTTGTTTGGACTTTGAAAGTCAAGGCTTCGCACCTACTTCTTCTCGTCTCTCGTCATAAGACAAATAGGCCGGATTGGCTTAAGAGCAATAGCTCGTTTGTTTTAATAGAATCGTAAACTAAACCGCTCTATCGCTACACCCGTTACTTACTCTTACTTAGCCCTTTGTCAAACGAAAACTTCCGATTGACTTCGCCGGGTTGGTTTCTCGCTTCCAAAGCCCTAAGCAAGAGGTCCCATACTTGTCTGTCTTGAACTAGAACAACTAACTCGGACTCGAGAGAAACTCCCCGACTTGTTAGGCTGCAGTACGAACATAGAGAGTTTGTTAGGTCCCATCCGGTCTACAAATTTCGAACTAGAATGCGAACTCGAACTAATGGCTTGACTTTACTTTAGCTACGGGCTAATCGAGCCGACCTAACAGCCAATAAACTACAAATGGAATAAGGTTCTCCTATTTATTTCCACTTCCTTATAGGCACCACTAGAAAGCTTTAGAACGGTTTGTTTAACTTACTTCGCATCCGGCCTTTGAACTTTAGCAAATAGTCTTATTGGATAGAACGGAGAGAGCTCGTAGGCAATATGAGATAGAGATGGAGATCTTTGCTAATCTAATCGAGGGCTTTTCTTCCGATTTCACTATTTCACTCCCCCGCTCTCGGGATAAAACTAGCTAGGCATCTTCCTCGCTTTGTTAACCGATTCACTTTCACTCACCGTCTCCTTACCACGCTAGCTTTGAATAGCCAGGCATTTCCCTTGGAATGGTAGACCGAAGACCATTAATTAAGTACATTACAAAAGTGAAAGGGGTTCAATAATCCGTTTTCTTTTTATTTTCTTATTTTCTTTTTATTTTTATAAGGGCTAAAATAATTTATTTTGGCTTTTTGACCCCGGTGGATCTCGAAAGATATGAAAGATCTCCTCCAAGCCGTACATACGACTTTCATCGAATACGGCTTTCCACGAAATTCTCTATGTATCTATGAGATCGGGTATGGAATTCTGTTTACTCACTTTAAATTGAGTATCTGTTTCCCTCCTTTTCTGCTAGGCAAGCATCCTCATGTATTTTACATATCCATACGATTGAGTCCTTGGGTTTCCGAAATAGTGTAAAAAAGAAGTGCTTCGAATCATTGCTATTTGACTCGGACTGTTCTAAAAAAGTTGAGGCATTTCGAATTGTTTGTTGACACGGACAAAGTCAAGGAAACCCTCCGAAATTATTTCAATATTGGACCTTGGACATATAATAGTTCCGAATCGAATCTCTTTAGAAAGAAAATCTTTTGTCTCATGGTAGCTGCTCCGGTTCCCTTACGAAACTTTCGTTATTGGGTTAGCCATACACTTCACATGTTTCTAGCGATTCACATGGCATCATCAAATGATACAAGTCTTGGATAAGAATCTACAACGCACTAGAACGCCCTTGTTGACGATCCTTTACTCCGACAACATCTAGGGTTCCTCGAACAATGTGATATCTCACACCGGGTAAATCCGCCACCCTTCCCCCTCTTACTAAGACTACGAGAATGTTCTTGTAAATTATGGCCAATACCAGGTATATAAGCGGTGATTTCAAATCCGTAGGTTAAGCGTACTCGGCAACTTTACGTAAGGCGAGTTTGGTTTTTTGGGGGTGATAGTGGAAAAGTTGACAGATAAGTCACCCTTATCGCCACTCTACAACCGTACATGAGATTTTCATCTCATACGGCTCCTCGTTCAATTCTTTTGAAGTCATTGGATCTTTTTCCTCGTTCGAGAACCTCTTCCCTTCTTCCACTTCGTTCCGAAGAGTAACTAGGACCAATTCAGTCACGTTTTCATTCATTTGGAATCGGGCTCTTCTACTTCATTTTTATTTACTTTCATTTTTTTTTCTTATTTTTCCCTCTCTTTTCTTTTTTGATTTTCTTATTTTCCATCATTCCTTATTAAGTGCCATAGGTTTGATCCTGTAGAATCTGACTCATTTTCTCATTGAGCGAAAGGTACGAAAGAAATCAGATTTCTTTTTCGATCAAAAAAAGTACTATTTGAAATCTTCGGTTTTTTCCTCTTTCTCTATCCCTATCCCGTAGGTACAACGTTTGAATCAATAGAGAACCTTTTCTTCTGTATCTGTATAAATCGATATTATTCCATTCCAATTCCTTCCCGATACCTCCCAAGGAAAATTCCGAATCGGATCCCAAATTGACGGGTTAGTGTGAGCTTATCCATGCGGTTATGCACTCTTCGAATAGGAATCCTTTTTCTGAAAGATCCTGGCTTTCGTGCTTTGGTGGGTCTCCGAGATCCTTTCGATGACCTATGTTGTGTTGAAGGGATATCTATATGATCCGATATGATTCGATCGATTGCGTAAAGCCCGCGGTAGCAACGGAACCGCGGAAAGTATACGAAAAGACAGTTCTTTTCTATTATATTAGTATTAGTTAGTGATCTCGGCTTAGTGAGTCCTTTCTTCCGTGATGAACTCGTTGGCACCAGTCCTACATTTTGTCTCTGTGGACCGAGGAGAAAGGGGGCTCCGCGGGAAGAGGATTGTAACATGAGAGAAGCAAGGGGGTCAACCTCTTTCAAATATACAACATGGATTCGGCAATGCAATGGAGTTGGACTCTCATGTCGATCCGAATGAATCCTCCTTTCCACGGAGGTAAATCTTTGCCCGCGAGGCAAGAGGATAGCAAGTTACAAATTCTGTCTCGGTAGGACATGTATTTCTATTACTATGAAATTCATAAATGAAGTAATGGTGGGGTTACCATTATCCCGCCTTTTCTCTCGCTTGAACTATGGCCATAGAAAGGAACTTAAGTGGATGGACCCTATCTTCGGTTATCACTTGATCGATCTAATCTCTTCTCGTCCTATCTTGTATAACCCGACAGAACAACTCCGACTCGGGGATTTCAAATACGAAACTACCGGAGTCACATCTAGCTATCAAAGAAGAAGCTTACAAGCCTTATCCCAATAAAAGTTAGGGAAGGAAGGACGATAATCCAACCATTTTTGCTCAAGCGAGAACTTATGAAAAAAAGTGCCATTTATTGGTGTCATACGCCTTCCGAATGTCCAATTTCAACCCTCTAGCTTTCAAATTTCGCAACGAATTAACAAGCTCCGATGCCAATCCAATATTATTTTGTCCGGCGCTAAAGCCCTTAACTTAATAAAGGCACCCCGATACTCGAGATACAAGTTTAGATAGAAGGCAACCTTATCGCCAAGAATTTTTTTATAATGAAGAGGATTAAGTTGGCAAAACATAAAAAATCGCTCTAAACTGATCAATGGAGATAGCATTGCTTTATTTAGGAATTACGAATAAAACAACAATTCATTGAGCCTTCACGGGAAGAAGAGGATTGGATCGCCTTGCAAACGTCGCTGCCTATGATATGCCAACAAAGTTCGAAAGAAGCTTTCGGGAAGCCATCGGGCCCAAGGGACATCCTTCTCGAAGACCGTGCTTTTTATCTCGTCCTTATCCGGCATAGCGATTAGGAAAGCATTGTCATCCTCGGATACCACCGGAGGCTTTGATAAAACCAGGAGTTCCGATGGGCTTTCCTGGGGGTCGGAGGTGTACAACTTATCAAAGAATTGGAATATGTACTAATAAATCATGTTGGTCATCTTGGATTTCGTATAAAGAGTTTTTCGATCTTGACCCGAGATTTTTGCTTCCACATCCTATATTGAAGTCACAACGCATTATGGAGGTCCCTTTTCCGCCGCAATTTCTCCCTCTCCCGATCTCTTTCTTCTCCTGCTGCTCGCTTCGCTTCTTTCGTTAGCTTCCTTTCTTTTCTTTTCTTTTTTATCGCCTTATTTCATTCAACGATTTCTGTAATTCATTTCTCTTTTATGAATAGTTGGTTGTGTTGGATGATTGATGGGTAGTTTGAAGGACGAATGCTTTGGAGGGCGACTTTTTAGAGCGGGCGCTCGTGCGGTATTTTTGATGTTTATGTCCGTATTTCTTCGTAGTTGGATCAGCCGTTTTCCTTAGTATGTCGAGGGTGGATTAATGAATGACCGCTTTAGCTCTATCGACGAGGCCCCCGCCTAAAGTTCGACCTTTGCTTCAAGCTCTGCTCTCGGGAGAATGGCCCCACCCGATGTGATCGACGTCGCATCTCGACCTGTTCGTCTTTGCGGAGCGAACACCTACTTTGAGGAGAAAGAAATCCTTTCCTAAAGTGAAAGTGAATTCAAGCCGGTACATCATAAATCAAAAGAGAGGCTTCGCTTTCTTGCTTATCTATGGAATATCGCATTGTTACTTGGCCTTTCCAAAAATGCATTTTATTGTTAGGAAATAAGGGAGACTGTGACTCTCCCCCTTTATGTGTTCTATATCAAAGTCAAAGAGGGTCTTGACATCTTTCTTAAGGGTTTCTTTCAACGCCTTACAATTTGTTCTCATCAGGAACCTCTGGTGTTGGATGTAGATTTGGAACTTTAGGATGGACTTCACCGCTTTTATTTTAAAGGGAAAGAGGAAGCACCGGACGTCAACTTTTTTGATGACGACCAAGAAGATATTTCCCAATAGCGGTCCTCCTTTTGTCAAAATTATAGACCAGGTATTTATTCCTCTCCTTCAAGTTCTACTGCACCCTTCGGTTAAGTAAACCAAGCTCACGAAAAAAGGAAATCTTTTACACCGATGTATCGTACTCTCTCGACCAGGTCATCATAAGAAAATACGGAAAAATCTTTCCAAAGTGAGAGAAGGAGGGAAGGCGCGTTACAACTAACATAACAAACCAGGTGAAAAACGTTAGCTAGCTAGGCTAGCGCGCAATGGCTTTCTCGATAGGGGCTTGCTTCTTTAAGCTCCGCCCAACCTATACAAGGTGCTTCTCGCTTTCTCTCGACCACTAGTGGCTTATGTAGTGGTCGGCATTCCTACGTGCTCCTCCTTGCCCCCCTACTTAAGAACCCAAAGGTGACCTTTGGATGTTGTCGTGACGCTTTGGTTACGAAGGTTACCGCGGTCTAGGTTTATGGATGGATTCGGTCGGCGAAAGTCCCTCCAACTCAATCAATATCAACAAGATGTCGTGACCGCTTAGGCTTGGTTTATTTTTTCATAAAAGAAAGTTGGTTTCGTGGGTTCATTGATTAGTACACCTCCCGGTGCTTTGGTAAGGCGGGACCGTGGTCGTCCGTCTCGATTTGCCGGCCGATAAGATCTCTCGAGATTGACCGGCCACTGGGTTGGTTTGGATATTCTTTTCTATTGAAAAGGAGTCGGTTGTCTGCGCGAGTCACCTTCTTCTAGGATTCGCCGGACGACACGGCATTTTCGTTCAAATATATATAGGCCGGCCGTACTTGTGATGGTTCCCAAGGATCCAATATGACCACTTAGGTCTACGTTGCCACGATATTGTTCTATGGAAGCGGGTAGTTTAGAAGTTCGGCCCGGTTTTTTTGGTGTCGTAGGGGAGGGATTGACCTTTCTAACGCATATTCGGTCGTACGGCATGGCCCCACCGATTTGTTTTCGATCGGAGCATCAAGCAAACGCAACCCGGTTCTACTTGACTAAGCCCGTGCTCCTCCAAGGAGAGAGTTTGCTTTACCCAACTCCCTTTTTGATAACAAGGCGTAAATCCCCGACCCGACACTTGTTAGTTTCGAATGAAGAATGAAAAGTGCCCCGCCCTAGCAAGCACCTACTCCTATCAAAAAGCGAGACTTTACTAAACAAGCAAGAAAGGCTCTTTCTATCTTATTAGTCAAGCGCTAACGAGCAAGAAAAGGGATGCGCTAAGAAGCAAGGGCTTTCGTGCAAACTGCTGCGCCTTGCTTCTTGCCTTATCTTACTTAGTAAAGCAACCTTTCGCGCTAGGCGCTCACCTTTTTTGGCTTCCCTAAAATCGAATATTTGGAAGTTGGTAAAGACCCGCCCTTGTTTCGGTTAGAATGAGTCCCCGAGACCCCGGGACATTGGCTTCCGCCAACAAGAACTATTAAGGATCACATCCCGCGCATATTCTACATTATAGCTCATGCAACCGATTCGACTTCCGCTTCGGGAGATCAAACGGAGCTTGATTAGTTTCTCGCTAGACGAGATATAAAGAACATAACCAATACAGGGAACAAGGGAATACCGAACCATATCTCGCTTTTGCGCCATGACATTCTCACTCGAATTACGGGAACCTACACATATTAGTACAAAGATACCGGGGTCCCCGCCGAACAACACGTGCAAGTTTCCCCGCATGTGGCTCGTCCGTGCTTTCCGAGGCTCGCCCGTGACTCGGCATGGGAGAAGGGGGCGGAACCGCACACTTTTGGGTTCGAGCATTGTCCGAGTGAGTAGGCGGCGCCTACCAAGCAAAGCTTTCTTGAAGAGGCGGGGCTGGTTCCTTTTCGACGCCCGCCCTATATTTATTTAGATGATGAGGTAAGGCAAGCCCCGGAAAGTCTAGGTTTGCTCCCGGCTCCATCTCGGCCGGCATCTTGCTCTCGAGTGGGTGGGGTCCCGGAGCGAACTACTCATTCTTGTGTTGCCCCGAGAAGGGCATTTGGTGAGGAGCATTATTTTGAGGGAGAGAAAGCGTGGTTGACAAACAAATCATCGGAGGCGACCGGAGTGCTTTCATCAAATGATGCATGGGGCCGAGCCATTCCCATCCCAAGTGGTGCCCCGATTCGGCCCGGCCGATCGGGAAGAGATTCACATAGAAACTACGCTATCCGGAATCTCTTTCTATGTCTATGTTAGCTAGCGGGGGCGGGCTTTCCTATGGTAGTCCCGCCGCGCCTCCGAACGGCCGTCCCATCTCATCTTGATTTGGCTATACTTGTATGTAGCCACCATGTTAGCTCCACATGTGAGCCTTTTAAATTTTAAATAAAGGCTAAAAAGGCACTCATCGATCGGCTCGGCCCCTTTCCTATTTTTGCTTTACCGCCTATGTTGAGAATAGGTCCCGAAAAAGCGGCCCGCCTTTCATCATCTATACCACCTGCCACGCAAGAACCAATAGAAAGGATTTCGACGCCCTCTCCAAATAATCAAGCAAGTGCAAGTGGCTTTTCACGCCTCTCCTTATAGTCGAGTGGCTTTTCACTCCTCTCCTTCCTTATAGTAAAGTCGAGTGGCTTTTCACTCCTCTCCTTCCTTATAGTAAAGTCGAGTGGCTTTTCAGCTCCTCTCCTTCCTTATAGTAAAGTCGAGTGGCTTTTCACTCCCTCTCCTTCCTTATAGTAAAGTCGAGTGGCTTTTCGCTCCTTTCCTTCCTTACAATCAAGCAAGCGGCTTTCACTCCTCTCTTTATAGTCGAGTGGCTTTTTGCCCCTCTCTAGATAAGAAGCAGAACGCGCCATCACCTACAACCCTTTCCTCTGCCGGGGACTTCCACGAAATGAAAACGGGCGGCATCGTCGTATGCTCCACTTTTGTTGCCCTGGTTTATATCCCGGAGTACTCCTATGGCCGATCTGTCACCCAACCTACTTAAACAACCTAAAGGCTTGGCCCCATCCCGTTTGGAGAATGACCCCTTATGGCACGGCTTAGTCAGTTATTCTCGCAGTTCAAATAAGATTCGGACCGGGTTGGGTTAGGTCTCTGAAAGCATGGTTCTTGCCTCCCTACCTCCTTTGAGCTCGTCCATTCGTTGGGTAATCCCTTGCTCTCACGTTCGAGTGTTTGCTCGTCGTTTAGGCCCGTGAGTGAGATTTCTGCTCATTGCAGTCACCTCTGGGGTTCTTCGCACCTGGATAGTACTAGGACCCTTGTGCCCCGGCCCTTGATCAGATAAAGCTGCCCGCCTTATGACCCACAATGAAAAATGAGCCTTGCGATGAGACGCGGACATTCCCCATGCTTCGGTTCCCTCCGGTCCGTTCCCGGGTTGGGTTAGGCGAACATCCGAGCGATTGCCTTCGCGGATCCAAATGCGCTCACAAGGCGCACAATAAGAATAAGACCAATAGAGACTTCATAAGGGACCATTTGAGCTGCAGATCGTAATGCTCCTAGAGAGGCACATTTCGAATACAGAGGAGTGAAAGTTCCCAACAAAAAAGTACTTTTTCATATCCTTCTATGAACCGTACGAGCATGTCCTCTGTCACCCCCCACCGCGCTTACGGCTCTATACCCCAACCCAACTTGCTCTGGCCCCGAGTCCTTCCTTTCTATTCCTCGGTAAGCGGACCGTGGGAGCATGGGGGCGATATCTCGCTTTTGACCGATAGAAAGCATCTCTCTTTTGTTCCTCCTGACCGAACTCGCCAAAAAATCACAATTGAAAAAGTGTTTCTTGCCGGGAGAGTAGCGTCGGAGACATCTTTATCTGAGGAGAAGGCTTCGTCGTCCGGCTCCTCATAAATGATGTTAGGATTGGCCGGCTCATCCTCGGAATCCGAAAAGAAAAGAGAGAGAGAACGGAATCACTTTGTTTCGGTGACATATCTAATCGACCGAATAGGATTTGAAGAGCTGTCACGATCATTCACATAAATTTCGGTGAACTATTGAAGCTATCGGTGTGATTGATCGACAAGTACCAAGGGCTTTCGGTAGACTTCTTTCATTTCCGAATTAGCTTGCGACAAGTCCTAGCATTAGTATGAGTTCGTTGACCGCGTAAGGGCGATCCATCTTGATGACGAATTCCACGATAACAAGAAATAGAAATTAATCGTTCGATGTCTGCTCGTTCTCCCCTCTTCAATTCCCAATGAACAACATGATCTTGACCTATCATTTGTTCAATTTGGTCGATTTGATACTTAGTTAATTCTTTTATCTTTATGTTTCCACCGATACCTAATCGATAACGAACCCGAATGGCTTTTTTAGGGCCAATTCCATCCATTTTGGTTGAGGCAATTCTTACTTGTTCATCGCCAACTAATCTAGCTCCTAAAATATATAACATTCTTGATCCTTCCTTTTACTAGTCTTCTCGGCTGGAATCATAAATGGGTTTTCTCCTCTACTGATGATCTTTTCTAAAAGAAGTAATGAAGGGGAAGCCCGGGGTCAAAGCGCGTTCGTTGTTGCTCGTATAGCTTTCTAGAGCGAGAGATCTAGCAACGCATTCTAGGCACGGATCATTGGTATTGGATGTATCGTTAGGTTGTGCCGAGTCAAATCTGCTCCCTTTTTTTCCGTTGCGAAAAAGAGATCCCTTCCCCTCGCTTTCAAAAATGATGAATATGAAGTTCGGGAGGCTGCAGGTACTATGGATCCTCCGACACCCAATCGGGTTGCTTTCCCGTGTCTCGCCGGTGTTGCTGTAGGTCGTGATGTGCCTTGAGATGGCCGTCTCCTGTCCCCCTTCCGGTGGGGAACCCGCTCCCCGGTCGTCGCTCTGCTGCGTCGGCCCGTCCTCTAGGCACCTTTGGAAGGCGGGGAGTGTGACAATGTACACGCTTCCCTTTACTCCATAGGGCCTTCTCATCGGTTGCGGGGTTTGGTGGCCCGAAATTGACTTGTCTTCTCCAAAAGGCCTCATCTCTAAAAGCTCGGCTCGCGAGGCGTCCCTCTCGCAGTAGGGTTCCAACCCTCGCCTCGCTCTTGTGACATGCTATGTTTCCTCTCTCTATTCCCAAGTAAAGGGTGAGTCCCATGCGTCGGTTGTGGATCGCGGTCTCACACACTAATCCCTACAGTGCCCGTAGTAGGCCGGCCGCCTTACCTAAACCAATCATCATATCGGTCCCTAGGCCCCATTGCTGGAAAGGCTCGGCTTCAAAATCGTACGTGGAGCTTCCGCCTCATACGGCTCCTCTAGGGATGGAGGTAGGCCCAACCCAGGCTTGTGCGGTTAAGGTTGTTGTACACGAACGATCTCCTAAAAAGGCATAGTATATAAATATGGAATACGAAGTCGGCTTTCTTTTCAATTTGACCTATCTCCAAATCATTTCCCTTTCTTTCTCCGTCTAATTCGAATTCAAAGCAAAAGAGTCATGCCGCTTTAGAAAAGATACAATAGTTTCCGATTCCCCGGGTCAATTACGGGGGAATCGGTCGATCAATTCTAGGTGAGCTTCTAGTGAAAAGCCAACCTTATGGTTGAAAAATGCAAGAACTTGACTTTCTTCATTTCAGCTTTGAGATGATTTTACCTACCGGTGACCGCCTCTATGAGGCCCTTTGGGCGGTGCTTTCTCGATCAACTAGTAGACTTGCATGAAGAAAGAGACTAAACAAGGCGGAGTACTTATTTAGAAGTAGACCGAACACCAACCCAATCTCGAAAAATAAAGAGAAGTACAAGCAAGGACATTTTCTCGATCAAGAAGGTATTGAACTTCTCGACGCACCTCTATCAATTCCTTCTTTGCCTCATCTTCTTCTCTTATGAAATTTCTTTTGTAACAAGAAGCGAGGATGCTATAAGCGACTCCATTGAGTCCGCTATGAACAATCCACCCTTTTCTGGATTATTGCCGATGTAATAATAAAAAGCAAATTTTTCGGGGACCGGATAAACTTTGATTTTCGGCTAACCCAAAGACCAACTCTTCAATAGATTTCTTGCTTTGGAGTTCCGTCCTTTAAGCCGGGAAGCTGCATCTACTTTAATTGATGATTTCTCACCTTCGGTCTCTATACTATATTACATCAAATAGAAGCGATGGTACGATATTGACCTAACCAAGCTAGTATGAATCATCTCGGCTCCGATCATGGTGGGTGACTCATGGGAGATTAGTTTCAAGCCACCGCCTCGAGAGCTGCCTACGAAAGAGTTCCTGGCTATGCCCGCCATCATAACATTCATAAACGAGATTGATAGATGAATAGAGGAGTCCACCACAATCATTATTGATTCGCACGGGAGGAGTTCAACCGCTCGAACTCGGAGAGATGCGCCTAACGGTGCCCCAAGCCAAAATAGAGAGAGGAGAAGAATGCAACTATCTAATCGGGATCACGATTCCGACCATTCCTTTGAAGGCCGAAAGGTGAAAAAGTGTTTAGCTACACTCTCTCGCGAACAGTCTTATCAAAGCGCTCTCTTTAACCAATCAAGCAAGACAGATGGAATGAAAGAAAGAAAAAGTCGCTCCGCGGCTCGCCCGAAAGAAGATAGACCCGCCACTATAGATTTGTCAATCCCTGGGCTTGGCCAAAGACATACCCGGCATACTAAGACTAAGATGAATCATCTCGGTTCCTCAACAGGCCTAGTCCCTAAATCCCTAAACTAAATAGGACGGTTATAATCGCGATCATGCCGCATCGCTCTTTCGGTCACTACTACCCGTGTCGCACCTATAGTGGCGAGAGAGATTGATAAGACTCTCGGATAAGAAAGATCAATCCCGAATAAGCTTCAACCGATTCTCAAACTAAATCTTTTTAGTTGCAAGGAGCTATCTATAGGAAGATAATTTCCGGTCGGTCAGTCGAAAAGAAGCTTGCTTACACCTTGCTTTATATTGAAAGAAGTCTTTCTCCTTGAGAAGGTAGCCTTTCTATCATTTAGTGGATAACTCCTTGCTCCATTCCGCTTAAGGTGGCGCGCCTTAGTCCCATAAGCTTATGCCTATACCTGCTTTCCTTGAAATATACATAGTAAACCACTTTAAACTCGCAGTTAGTCTTGGCCCAACTCTGCCCGGGGGTTGGCCTTTTAAGGCTTATTTCACTTCTTTTTTTCTTTTTCTCTTATTGCTAATTGGAACTCCGGCTCCGGTAACCTCCCGAACCTTATCCATTACGTCAACCCTTCTTCAACAAGGGGAAGATAGGAGGTAATTCCCTTTTTCAAGGCCCCTAACCTAGTCCTGGTTTGGTTCTCCGGTGGAAAGATTTGAGATACCTTCTCCTACCCGGAGATCGACACTATGCTTTATAGAAAGCGAAATAGTGATAAGGAGTTGCGGAAAAGTCCCCGAAAAAAGGAAGCGACTTTTCCCGAAAGAGCGAGAGGGGACGATCTTTGGCCCGAGGTAAAATCAAACCTGGCCTCCCCTTCCACCCAAGTGGACTATTCTCTCCTTATGGAGTCTAAGAAAAGAGAGATATCCTTGCGCAAGGCGAAAGATCGATGTCCTTCGAATTCTAAAAAGATCAAGAATTGCGTGCCTTTACCTTTAGATCCCGTCTTTCTTGATTATGAATCAAGACGAAAGGTCGGATGTACTTGTTCAAGTCGGTCTACTTTTGGTCATTCTTCTCTCTCGAAAAATCGAATATTGCTCAAAGAAGGTGACTCGTAGTCCCTTTTCGAGTATTATCTTCGCTTGTGGATGATCCGGTCGGTGTGCGTATGAACGAACGGATTCCACCTCTTTATGGGCTATATGCCCCGCTTGTCCCCCATACCCCTTTCGCAAGGGTTGCCGTGGTCTCCAAGAATCTTCTTCCGACCTCTCGAGGTGGTCCGTCAAGTCCTCTAGCCTAGGGTAGTCAAAATAAAGGCGGGATTCTCTCGTCTTTTATTTCCCTTTTTTTCGAGAGAGATGTCGTCCTTCCGGTTCTCGATGAATTGAGTCCGCCATCTATTTCATAGTAATCACGAAAAGCAAGCCCTATGTGTTGTGTCACAAGCGGGCACCACGGGTTCTTTACTTTTTAGTGGGGTGGAGGGCTTTTGTGCATTATAGCACAGGCCGTGACTACCTTTTTACCTTGATTGATGCTTTTGCATATCGCCCGCTTGTTCTATAGAAAACGTCGTGCCTATCAATTAGTTCCAAGAAAGCGGCCGGGGTCTAACTAGAATTTCATTCCAATCTCGATATTGTTGGAATTGGTCTCGAAGAAGCGATTGCCCGCGAAAGCCGTAGCCCTTTAATTGCTTAGGGGAATCGGCCTTCTTTAGTCAAAGCTTTTTCTATTCTTTTGTTAAGCGATTTATGTATCGGATTCCGTTCACCCCACGGTTGGGAATTAATGATTGGCTCTATCTATAAAGATTTTGGATTTGTTCATAATGATCAAATTCTATCTAGTCTTGTTTCCACCTTTCCAGTCATTCTCGATACTATTTTCTTTTGATTTTCCGTTATTTAAATCGTCTGTCTCCGTCACTTGTAGTTATTTATCATTCAATGAATGACTGATAAAGGATCCATTGATATTAATCTAATCCAATTAGAATGCTTGGTACTTTGTAGTTGTACATAAGCAAAGTATTGAAAATCGTATTTACTTTTTCTATTTCTAACCATCGGGAGATTCATCCTAGATTATTCCGAAAATAAATAGCGAGAATCGTGGCTAGGGAACTATACTAGTGATCTACCCAATTTTTGGTAGAAATTTTCGCGATCAATGATTGGACCATGCAAACTAGAAATGCTTTTTCTTGGCTAAAGAAAGAGATTACTCGATCTATTTCCGTATCGCTCATGATATATATCAACACTCGGACATCCATTGCAAGTGCATATCCCACTTTTGCACAGCGGGGTTATGAAAATCCACGAGAAGCGACCGGGCGTATTGTATGTGCCAATTGCCATTTAGCTAATAAGCCCGTGGAGATTGAGGTTCCACAAGCGGTACTTCCGGATACGTATTTGAGGCGGTTGTTCGAATTCCTTATGATATGCAACCGAAACAAGTTCTTGCTAATGGTAAAAAGGGGGGTTGAACGTGGGGGCTGTTCTTATTTTACCGGAGGGGTTTGAATTAGCTCCTCCCGATCGTATCTCTCCCGAGATGAAAGAAAAGATTGGCAATTTGTCTTTTCGAGCTATCGCCCCAATAAAAAAAAGATTCTTGTGGTAGGCCCCGTCCCCGGTAAAAAATATAGTGAAATAACCTTCCCTATTCTTTCCCCGGACCCTGCTACTAAGAAGGATGTTCACTTCAACAAATATCCTATATACGTAGGCGGGAACATGGGAAGGGGTCAGATTTATCCCGACGGCAGCAAGAGTATGAGCCGTATGAGGTAAGAAATTCTCAAGTACGGTTCTAAGGGAAGGAATTGAACTACCTATTCCGGCAGGGGAGAACATGCCATTCAACAGGGAGATTCTGAAATTGCGGAGGCTTGGTTTGATCAAGCCGCTGAGTAACGGTTGAATGAACGGTAGGCCCAACTCTGTATACTTAGCCGGAAGCAGGGCATTCCACCGATTCGACTTAGGGAGAATAGCTTTCCCCTCAACGGAAGCATTGAAGACTACTAGTGATACATGCAAACACACCCAAAAAAAGCAATCTACTTAGGATAGGAGCAGATCTCCACCAAACAAAGAAAAAGAAGAAACACACTACAAATAGCACCTATGGTCTAACTAAAATCAAAGTACTCGTCAAGGGCCCAAGCGTGAACCTTGACTTTTGGATTGAAAATACTGGACAGGAAAGGAAAACAAACTGTCCAGCCTTTCAAGCCCTACTAAGTATTCCTGGGGAGTTATACATTTGTGTATTGATAAGACCGTTTACTATTTCTTGAAGCTCAATCTCTCCCCCGTATGAACCATATAGCCCAGAGAAACAACCTCGCTTCGTCGCTCAGTCCCTTGCTTCTTTCCTCCTCTTTTTCCTTTCCAGGGGTAGAATAGAAAATGGGGGTCTAGGGCAAGAGTATTATACAAGATACTTAAATGATTACTTCAATTTTAAATATACTTAGAGTAAAACAACCCAAAATCCCAGGAGCTAATCCAAAATCACCTACTCGAATCGCATCTGCAAACCTTATCCTGTGGGCTTTAGCGGACGTTTTTTGGGAATTGTGATATTTCAAAATTAGGGTTTGGAAGAGGAGGCGGACCAGCCATCGAAGGTGGCTATCCGCTGGCTGCATTGGCCATGGCGGCCACTATTAGTGTGGTTTTCAGTAGGTCAGGTTTTTTTCCTTAGAGAGCGTTTTTACCATGTTCATAAATTAAATATTATTGGTTTTAACTTGAAAATAAAAAAACAATCAATCTTCGATTTTAGGTTTTTCGTGGACACCCTACCTTCAGTATAGAGGCAATTCATTTACATATGGAATGTGTTAGCTACATAGGAAAATATTTTTCAAAAAAACTAAGTGATTTTGTTATTTATTTTTTGTTATTTGATAAGTAAACAAAAAAAAAATTCTCTTGGACTATCGAAAAAGGTCGAAATATAACCTTCAGTCACCTATTTTGCTGAAAATATCCCTCCGATTACTTTTTTGGTTCACTTGTGCTCTTTACCTTTTTGGTTCACTTGTGCTCTTTTGACCAACGGTTCTAACACTTAAATAAAAAAATTATGTAAATATCACGTAGCGTTGTATTACTTGTCCAATTTTAAACTCTGATCCCAATTAAATAAATTCACCACTTGATTTTCTGACTTATCCGACCCGAACACTAACCTGCCCGGAAAACATAAAATCTCGCCGAAAAAATCATTTTCAGCCGTTTTTGTGTAAAGAAATTCTTACTAAGCCTCCTTCAAATGTGGGATCTTAGTATTGAAAATAAGATAAGTTACCTGTTATAACAGGAAAAGATGACTCATTATCGGTGTATATTACTTAAACTATTATTTTTAACTTATGAATTTCAGTTATATTAAACTGCTTGTTTGTGCAACTGAGTTTCAATCATTTGGCCTTTTCTCTCTAATATATTGTGACGTATTCATCTTGTTTTATTATACTATTATCTGACAATTCACATTAATGGACTGTCATTTCTTCGTTTTTAGGTAATCGTATGGGGATGGACCTCCTGGTATGTCTGCATGGCTTACTAACAAGATTTCAGGTAACCATTTCTGTTTCTTTTCATTACTTTATTATAAGAACGGTTTCTTGTACTGCTTTTATGAGTAGACTTTCATCAAGCAGTACTGCCCGAAAATGTACAGAAAGTAGAGTAAAAATGGTCCAAAATAATTTGTCCGGCGAGATTTTATGTTTTTCTACCGGTTAGTTTTTGGGTCTGATAAGTCAGAAAACTGGGTGGGTGAACTTATTTAACCGGGATCAGAATTTAAAATAGATCAGTGATAAAATGTCATGTGAAATTTAAATAAATTATTCTTAATTAAGTGCTGACATTAGTCATAAGCGCATAAAGTGAGCCAAAAGGCCACCAGACGATATTTTCAGCAAAATAGGTAGATGAAGCGTATATTTAAAACTTTTGATCGATAGTCCAGGATATTTTTGACTTTTTTGAAAATATTATTCCAAGATCATTTATATATAAATTAAGCAAATACAATGAGAATATCAGAGGGTGGGGGAAGTGTGGGTGAAGTGTTAAGAGGGGAGAGGAAACACTAAGTATTACTTATGGAACTTATTTTCTCCACTTTCATTAGAAAATCATGTTCCTCATATATAAAGCACTTCTTTTCCTAGAGAATTATGCTCGTTAAATCTGGCTTATATTTAATCTTGGAGTTGATATTATTTTGATTTCATGTTTTGCTGAATGTAGTTCGCGTCATTTAAGCTCCCCAAGTAATTCTAGAGAAATGAAACAATGCTCGGCCAATGTGGATTGAGCCAACAAAATGGAATTCTTGATAGCTTAGTTGATTGACTACCGGGACTTTCACCTTGTCGATGAAGATTCAATTCCCCTTCTCTATTCCCCCACCTCTTCCCCATTCCTTGTGTAATAAAATAAAAAGTAAAAAAAAAATTCTTCAAACTTTTTTGACCAACCACATAGGCTATAGTAATGCACCAAATTTTATACATAAAACAAAATTAAAAGCAGGATGATCTCCTTCAGTTCAATAAACTTAAGCCGTCTATTATTCTTTTTCTTTTTGTGTGGCTAGCGGAATGTGTGTATTAACGTGTGTTTCTTTTATATGTTACATTTGAAAAAATTATTCTACGGAAAATTTATTGAACTTATTCAACAATATTGATTAATTCGAGCATCGTAGTTGAAGACACCGTAAAAAAAAACAGAGTGGAAAAGCATATTAATAAAATCTGTCCAAAGGATAGATAAAACATGGACTGCAAGACAACCAAGCCAACAAACAAATTGTCATGATCCCAAGTGGGAAGCACGTAAGTGGTAACTGACAACTCGCACGGAATATGGGTGAAAGAAAATATGTGAAATTTTGCTACTTCTCTCTTCTTTCTCTTCGTCTTTCATCTTCTTCGATCCAATTTTATGAAAATTGACATTGGAGCTGCTCTTTTATTACCCACCTGTCACTCAAAACCGAAAACCCTTCTCATCAGAAAAACTAAAAACCCAAAATCAACTTCCCAGACTTTGATGGAACTAATCCCAGAAGTTGGCTACGAAAATGTGAAAAGTTTTTTGAGCTTTACAATATTCCAGAGCATGAGAAATTAAGTTATGCATCAGTACATGTGAATGATAAGGTAGATATTTGGTTTGACAGTTCATCAATCAAAGAAGTAAAATCACTTGGCATAAGTTTTGTGTGGAGGTTTGCAGAAGATCTGGCAACCTGAGACCACAAGATGTAGTTGATGAGTTTAACAAACAATTGCAAAATGGTACTGTGGATCAATATCAAGAAAGGTTTGAGGAACTCTCTAGCTACATGATCATTATAAACCCCTTGTTGAATGAATTCACTTTGTATCAAGTTTTCATCAGTGGGTTGAGGCCTGAGTTAAAACCTCTAGTCAAATTAGCTAATCCCACAACCACTTTAGATGCTTATGAAGTTGCCAAACTCTATGAAGAATCCTTTAAAGCATTAATACCCTTTGTAACCAGATCTGTCCCAAACATCACTTATACCAGACCTTATACCAAAACCCAACCAAGAACAATAGACCAGCTCTTCCTGCCCCTAACTAACCATTGAGAATCACATATCCAACCCAAAACCAGAACCAAAACACAAAACCAAATACCAGAGCCCCCCTCGAGCCAAACACCCAACCCAATACTTTTGAAACTCTAAGGGAACAAGGCCTATGTTACAAGTGCAAATAAAGATATCACCCATGGCATCAATGCAAGCCTAGAACTCTTCATGCTATGGAAGGGGTAGAGGATGAAGTGGAAGAGGAATTTCTTGATGTTCCTGAAACTCTAGAAGAACAAGTGGAAGAAACAGCTGAAATCTAAATTAATGTACTCATGGGATTGAATGCAACTAAAGGGTCTGTGTCTACTATTAGATTGAAAGGGTATGCTAAAAAGATACCACTAACTATTTTGATTGATAGTGGATCCACCCATTTCTTTATTGATCCTCATATTGTCAAACTATTGAAACTGCCTATCCAACCCATGAATATCCCTTTGAGAGTTGATGTAGCTAATGGTCACATTATGAGGTACATTGAAAGTCCCCAGTTCTCCTGAAAAATGCAAGATGAACTCTTCACCTTTAAGATTAGACTACTTAAGGTGGTGGGAGGTTGTGATATGGTTTTAGGTATGGACTGGATTGATGTCGTAGCACCAGTCAATACGCATACAAGACCACATAGTTTGAATTTTATGATGAATGGTGACTTTGTTTGGTATCACTGAGGAACCAAAGGTTCTACCCATGAGTGACAAAGACTTGGCTAGGATGCTACAATGTGGGACTGGAACAATAGTTGCTGAATTGTCAATGATGAAAGCAGGACCTGTAAGTAGTTCAAGAGGTGAACAACTTGTTGTCCACCTATACAGAAGTGTTCCTCGAGCCTACTGAGCTACCACCAGCAAGAGAGTGTGATCATGTCATACATTTGATCCCAGGTGCTCAGCCCTTCAATTTGAGGCCTTACAGGTATTCTCATGACCAAAAGAATCCAATTGAGGCTATTATTAGTGATATGTTGAAAGCTAATACAGTAACCCTTAGACAGTCCTCTTTTGCTCCCCCTGCCCTCCAAGTGAAGAAGAAAGACTTATCCTGGAGGCTGTGTGTTGATTATAGGAGGCTACACAGTTTGACAGTCAAGAACAAGTACCCAATCCCTATGGTAGATGACCTTTTGAATGAATTGTTTGGTGCCATTGTGTTTTCCAAAGTTGATATTAGGGCAAGTTACCATCAGGTGAGAATGAAGGCTGGTGAGGAGTACAAAACTGCCTTTAGAACCCATCATGGGTTGTGGGAGTTTAGACTCATGCCTTTTGGATTAACTAATGCCCCAGCAACTTTTCAATCATTGATGAATTCTATTTTAAGAGCAATTGGGGAAATTTATATTGATATTTTTTGATGATATACTAATATATAGTAAGGATATGAGTGAACATCTGAAACATTTGGATGTGGTGTTACAGTTGCTTAAGAAGATGCCAAAAGGAACAAATGTGAGTTTGAACAATCCCAAGTAGAATATCTGGGGCACATTATATCAGGGGATGGGGTGAGTACTGATAAAGCTAATGTGTCTGCAATGCTTGATTGGCATGATCCTAAGTCACTTAAACAGTTGATAGGATTCTTAGGCTTAACTGGTTATTATAGAAAGTGTGAGGAATTATGCTCAGATCAATAAGCATTTAACCAATTTACTAAAGAAAGGAGGATTCAATTGGAATGAAGAGGCCACAACAGCTTTCAACAACCTCAAGGAAGCAATGACCAGTGCCCCAGTGTTAGCACTACCTGATTTCAATAAGTTGTTTGTATTGGAAGTTGATGCTTGTAACACGGGTATGAGCTGTCTTAATGCAAGAAAGAAAACCTTTGGATTTCATGAGCCAATCACTCAGCAAAAGGCATGAAGGGCTATCTACTCATGAAAAAGAGTTGATAGCCCTATTGTTGGCAGTGGATAGATGGAGGCACTACCTGCATCCTCACCACTTCCTAATCAAAACTGACCATTTTAGTTTAAAGTTTTTGCGGGAATAGAAAATTACCACTTCATTGAGCATAAAGGCTTAACCAAGCTAATGGGCTTGAGTTATGAAATTCAATATAAGAAACGAGTGGAAAACAAGGTGGAAGATGCACTGTCCAGGAGATGTGATCAACAACAAAATGATGAGGTTGGTGACTCTTAATGTTTACCAATCACTGGAGTGCAACTCAAATGGATGGAAGAGATCATAGCTAGTTATGAAGGAGATCAGGATATTGTACAAGCCATGTCACAAGCCAGTGCTAACCCCAACAGTGACTTAGATATCACTGTGCAACAAGGGTTGGTAAGGTACATGGGCAAGGTTTGGGTAGGCCAACATGGTGATTTTAGACAGAAGCTCATAAACACAATTCATGTTTCAGGACTAGGGACACTCTGGTGTCATGGCTACTTATCAGAGGATCAAAACTGTTTTTTATTGGCCCTTGATGGTGAATGATGTGAAGATGGCAGTGCAAGAATGTGATGTGTGTCAAAGGTGCAAGGATGAACAAGTTGTCTATCCAGGTTTATTGCAACCCCTTCCAGTTCCTGAAAGAGCTTGGGAGCATATCTCAATGGATTTTGTGGAAGGTTCGCCAAAATCAGAGGGCCTAGATACTTAGTAATAGTGGACAGATAGAGCAAGTATGGTCATTTTCTTTCCTTATCTCATCCTTTTTCAGCATCTCAAGTAGCCAGAATTTTCATGGATTCTATTTATAAGTTGCATGGGTTACCAAAGAGTATTGTCACTGACAGAGACAAGATCTTTGTTAGCAATTTTCGGAAGGAATTGTTCAAGAATTTGCAAGTGCAACTGTTATACAGTTCTGCCTACCATCCACAAACAGATGGAAAGACAGAAAGGTTAAACAGATGCCTTGAAAATTATTTGAGATGCATGACAGGGAACAAGCCCAAAGATTGAAACAAATGGTTGTCTTTGGCTGAATATTGGTATAACAACAATTATCATACAACACTAAAGATGACACCCTTCAAAGTGTTGTATGGTTATGAGCCACCACAACTTACTTTTGAACTGATTGCTCAGTCTCAAGTAGCTACTGTAGATCAAGTTTTGAAAGAAAGGCAGCTGATGGCAAAAATTCTAAAAGATAACTTGGAGAAAACACAGAACAGGATGAAGTTTTATGCAGATAAGAAGAGAACTGAGAGGGAATTTGTGGAAGGTGATTGGGTCTTTCTAAAATTACAGCCATATAGACAGGTTTTAGTGGCAATCAGAAAGAGTTTGAAGCTGGCTTCTAAGTTCTATGGACCCTATAAATTGAGCTTACCTGTTACTACTAAGGTCCACCCAATCTTTCACATATCTCAACTCAAGAAGAAGATATGGCTTAAGGTGGTTCTTTCTATTGATCCTCCATCTGTTCTGCTGAGGGTCAATCATTGATAGAGCTTATTGCTATATTGGAGAGGAGAGAAAATAGCCAAATAACCCCCCCCCCCCCCCCCACATCCCCCGACCGAATTTTCAACTACACACTTTATTTTTGTGGGGGTCCAATTACCCCTCTGGACAATTTTAAAATGAAATTATTTACTCCCTCAAAGTTGATGTGGCAGAGAGTATATCACACACTCTGAGGGCGTGAGAAGCCAAAAGAAAATTTTATAATATTTTTCTATTATTCAAATGTATTTTTTGTTTATTTTTCTTTCTCTCTTTCTTTATCAGCAGCTCACCACCGCCACCTCCTCCACCACCATTATAACCGGCGACACCACCTCCTCCTCCATCGATCTTTTCTCCAGATCTGCTTAGTTCTCGCGCTATATCTAGCATTGTTCCGGCGAAAGTCGTTGAAGCAACACCGTGACCATCTTACCACTACTTTGTTTCATCTTCTCCGGCAAATCTTTTAACGTTTTCAGGCGACACCCATTAAAACCAGTCATTTCTTTTATTATTGCTCACTTGTATATCAGACGGCAACCAGAAAATTAGAACTCCGGCAGCCTTTCCTAGTTTCACGAATGTTCCAGCATTCATGTTGTGGCAGTGACGTTCCCAGCTACCCCGTTGACTGTTGCTTATTATTGCTTAGTTTTCGCTACTTTTTTGTCTCTGAATAATTGTTATGACTGATTAATTGATTAAATATTTTCAATTGAAAATGGAGAGGCAAAGAAATAAACTGTGGAAAAATCAAACCTTGAATAGTGACAATGCTCGAAATATCAACAAATTCGAGGTCTAATTCAATCCATATTGGACATAAACTACTCTGAAGTCTTTCAGCTAACTGGGTCTCCATTTTCAACTCTTTCTTAATACCCATTTTATCTTCATCGTCAAAATCGATTCTCATTTCATTGTCTCGATTTTTATAATGGTGCTTGCTACTTTGGACTATTCAAGGTTTAATGATATACAATTTACGGAGATATGAAGCTAGATGTTAAAAGCTGCTACTCAAATCCTTGTCCAGTGGGCAAACTTGCTACCAGAAGAGTCTAATTTGAGAAGATTACAACTTCATTAAGTCTCAGTTCTAGAGATAGCAATGGATCTTGGACCCGGTGGATCCAGATCCGTTTTATAGGATATGGATCTTCAAAATTTGGACCCGACGGATCTGGATCGGACCCGGATCTGTTTCTGACGGATCAGATCTAGATCTTGTATTTGAAATCCGTATCCGGTCCAGATCCGATCCGTGAATCCGTTTTTTATTAACTATATCTACAACCTAGAATGTAATTTTATAAGTATTTTCTTAAATTTTTTCATAATTTATGTATTGGGTAAAGGGTTGAACCAGAATAAGACACAAGTCATACAACCATGTAATTTGTCTTTGAAGTTTCATTTCTTTTACCTATATGCTCTCTGCAGTTTCCCATATTTTCATTTATATAAAAAGAAAAAATTATCACTCTTCTTTAAATTTTCCTTTCTTGAATATGCTAGCCGTAAGCTTTAAGTATCTTTCTCTCATTTGTTTGATCAGCAAAAAAAAAAAAACTAGGACTTTTAATATATGACTGACATTGTTTTATGTTGTTTAATGAAGTCAATTAGTAGAACTACCAAGCCTCCAAAAATTAGCTCAAAGTTGCAACTGGTTCAACATCACTAATGAAGTCAATCGTCTTTATTTTCTTATGATGCTAAAATTTTGTTAAGTATTTTGGAAGAATGGTGTCATATTTGTGTAGGTTGATTGAATGAACTAATCATTTTTTTCAATCAGATTGCGTTTCATTTTGTCATAAAAGTTTCAACATGTGGGAATATTATTCAAGCCAAAAAAATTTACATGTAGATCCAGATCCGATCCGTGGACCCGGTGGATCCGGATTTAGATATGATTTTTATGGACCCGGTGGATCTGGATCCAGGTATGAAAAATGGATCTAGTAGGATCTGATCCAGATCCGATCTGTTGCCATCCCTACTTAGTTCCCTAATTTTGATCCTTGAGGGCAAGGTTTTGAAAGAGGATGGAATGTTAGGAAAGAGGGAAAATTAATTCTGAATATGGTTTAATTATGTTATTTTATTTACAGTTGGGTCCTTAAAGTTTAGTTTACTTCATTTCAGTATTTGTAATCAAGTCCTCAAAGTTTGTTGTTCTAAGAGGACACGTGTCCTAGTGAGGGGGGCCTAGCTAGTATGTCGTTATTCTCTGCATTTGTACTTGTTCCAGCTCTGTACTGATTATTTGGCATGATATATGAAAACAGAATTTTCCCTTCTCTCTCTAATTCTCCTCCCTCTCTCTCTATCTTCTGCGAAATTGTACAAGGCTTTACAGTACTTTAACCAACTTGAGATTTGTCAACAACGTATTCTAATAGTCAGCAAAGATTCATCAATAACAAAATTTTCCTTCTCCAAAAGAATTAATGATACAAAACTATATTGTACACCCACCTCGAGGAGAAAAGAAAAAAAACAACAAAAGGAAGACAGAAATAACAAATTGAATTGGAACTATTGAAATAAAGCAACAAAGAGAGGGGAGGTAAAAGGGAAGCGTATGAACAGAACTACCTACGTAAACAAAGTGACAACATCTCTACGATATCCACGAACTATTAAGAGCCTAGGTACATTCTCAACCAACAGGTCCATGTATTCCATGTAGAAAATGCTGGATGGTTGGCAGGAGGAGGAGGAAGACTTACAAACACAACTGCAGCCATCCTCGAGTATTTTAGAATTGTTGAATTCAGCTTCAAAGTGGTATACAGGAATTTCTCAACTTGTTGCTCATTGACAACCACTGGTTTTCCATCAGCCATCAAAGGAGTCTTGTCCCTCTCCGCTCTCTCTTTCATCTCTCCCAGATAACTAGCTATTCTGCCCTGAGCAGCACTGAATGCTTCAATAGATTCTTGCTGCTCCCCTTGGCCTTCCCATGACTTCATGGAAATGACAATTACCTCAGCTTGCATCCGGAGGTCATAAAGAAATTTCTTTACATCAGCCTTGAGTCCTTCTGCATCAGAATCTTCCTCAGCAATGCAGAATACCTGAATCTTACAGCCCTCAAAGCTATCTTTTGTGAGAAGCAGTTGAGAGAGCAGCAGCATAAGACCACCATCTCTGACTATCCAGTACAAATCAATGGTTCCATACTGTCTTTGATACTCATTAGGCCATTCATCCAGATCCTTCACAATAACCACTGCCTTGTTTGCAACAATGCAGTCATTTATTATTCCAACGAAGGTAGCAGGAATTTCAGTTAAATTTTCACGCCGCCATATCTCAGGGTACCGCATAACAATAATGTTTGGCTTGAGATTCCCAAGGCCCATAGTCTGAACAATGCCTCTAAAGCCTTCTGACATGTTGGGTGCAACAACTATTTCTGCTACACCTTCACATTGCTTGTAGTCGATATACGTACTTAGCTGCTTGCAAGCTGCCTTGGCATCCTCAGCTCGTTCATGGTAGTCTCCATCTATAATAGAAATAAAGATGGACATTCCCCTGCCTTTTTTCTTCATACAGTTGGCAAAGTCCGCTAGCTTAGGATGACAAGGTACATTTTCTGGCAGCTTGCCCCATGGACGACAAAATATGAGAGGGATAGGGTACCAATTTTTGGGATGTACCTGACTTGCTGCATATACAATTGGATGTTTATTGCGTGTCATTTTGGATGTCTACAGGCACTATGTAAGGTCAAACAGAATAACTTTACTTGAGAAAATAGAAGATATTGCCAAGCTAAGAATAAAATATGCAAACTCTTCAGTTTCTGTTATTTGCAATTAATAACTGAAAGCACTTTGCCGCATATTTAGGTTAAATATGTGCATTTCTCTTTAACCAGGATGATGGTTTACTAGACTTCAACTATATGATGCTTACTGAAATGGAGAAAAATATAAGGTGGTATTTCCCTTCGGTGCTCCAAATTATTATTACCACTAATGCTTATATTGCAATAAAATAAGTGAATTACCCTTCAAGTTTCATTACACCGTCCTTCGCAGCAATAGATCATTGACTATTTATGCTAGTTATAGACAACTTGTGAAATTAGAAGTTCTTTCAAGTTTGACTCATGAATATACAAAAGTATATCCATGGAATATAATTCACTTTCAAGATGCCTTGGTGGTGAAATGGTAGACAGGCGAGAATCAAATTCTCGTGCTAAATAGCGCGGAGTTCGAGTTAACCGAAAATCCTACTAGGAGCGCCCAAATAACCAAATTCAACTTGTTAATTTGAGCAAAAATTAATCAGAATTCATCCACTAATTAGCTAAATAAAATTTGCACTACCATCAAACGATTCAATTAACTTAGGGAACTTCGAGAATAAATGTTCTCATCACCTCAAAAAAAAAAATGGTCATCAGTCATCCACGTTTGAAATAGAATAAGAGAAGTCAGAATGTAACCACAAATTCAGAAGCTTCAACTCTCTGTACCTTCTTCTTGTTTTTCTTATCCGGGTACTTATGGTTAATTTACCAGACACTTAACAGGGGTAACAAAGCCAATAGATCAGATATGAAAGGATAAGTTAAATTATTTTAGTAAGTTTAAGAATCTTAAAGGGCCCAATTGAACTCCAACATCAAAGGGCCCATTACCATTTTCCTTTTGGAAAAAAGTTATGCGGCAATTTATGGAACAAATTAAAATGAGATAAAATATGAAATAAGATTACTGGTACCCGGATAAAGTACCTAATATGGGAAAAAATACCCTCAAGAGTTAAACAAGTTGCTTTATTTTAAAGAAACATGCCTTGCTATAGGGGTATTCGTAAGATGAGGGGAAGAGAGACCGGGAGCTCCCTGTGGACTTTTGGAAGAACGCAGACAAGACATGTATTCGGTGGCTGACTGGATTGTTTAATGTCATATTTAGGACGGCTAAAATGCCAGAGAAATGGAGGTGGGATACTATGGTTCTGTTATACAAGAACAAGGTTGATATTTAGAATTGCAATAACTATAAGGGTATCAAGCTACAAAGTCACATTGTGAAAACCTAAGAGAGGGTGGTTGAGATGAGGATGGGGAGGGGTGTGTCTATCTTCGAGAATCAATTTAGATTCATGTCGGAGCGATCTACTACAGAAGCCATTCATCTTGTAAGGAGATTGTTGGAGTAGTATAGGGACAAGAAGTGGGACTTACACATGGTGTTCATTGACCTAGAAAAGGCATTTGATAAAGTTCCTAGGGAGGTCCTCGGAGATGTTTGGAGTCTAGAGGTGTACATGAGGCTTACATTAGGACTATTAAGGACATCTTAGGACAGAGGGAGGTGACTCAGAACACTTCCTGGTCATGATGGGGTTGCACCAGGAATCAGCCCTTACCAGTTCCTATCTGCCTTAGTGATGGACGAATTGACACAACATATTCAAGGGAGGTGTCTTGGGCGTATGTGCTAATGGAAAGGGTCAAAGATAGTCTAAAAGGATTAAGAGATTTATAATACAATAAAAGGGTAATTTTGATATAGTAAGGTTCCTGGGTAGAGAGGATAAAAGGATGCAACTTATACTAAGAGCAGTGCAGAAATTCTCGTTGTTCAATAGCAATTATCAAGTTGTTGATCTTCCTTTAAAAGGTATAAAACTCACATGATCCAAGGAGGACTGCAAAATTCACATGGTTCAAGACGGGGGGATCAAGACCAAATCTAATCTAGATAGATTTATAATCTCAACTACATATGAAGCGAGACTGAGATGATTCGGCCATGTAAAGAGGAGCACAAATGCTCTAGTGTGGAGGTGCGAGAGGTTGGCGGTGATAGGTCTAAAAAGAGGTAGAGGTAGACCCAAGAAGAATTGACATAAGGTAATTAGACATGACATGACTCATCTTCAGCTCACCGAGGACATGACCCTAGATAGAAAATAATGGAGGTCGAAGATTAGGGTAAAGGGTTAGTAGGCAGCTGACCGGTTTTCTTTCTTGTGGGATAGCATGGTTCTAGCTTAGAGCACCTTGTCTACTCCCTCTTCTACTTATCAGTGTATTTATTATTATTCTTATATTCTATTACTATTACTATCTTATTCTTCAAATTGTATTACCCATGTGATTTCTTTTATATGGGTTACCCTTCTAATTCTTGTTGTCTGTACTTCCCTTTTCTACAATATTTCACCCGAGCTTTTAATTTTACTTCTACTTCAAACACGCTTTTCTTGAGCCGAGGGTTTATTGGAAATAGACTCTCTACCCCACAAGGTAAGGGTAAGATGTGCGTACACCCACCCTGCCCAGAACCACCATGTGGGATCATACATGATATGTTGTTGTTGTTGTAACAACATGGGAGGAATTTAAGACATGCTTCAAACGCCCTTGCCTAGACTTGCATCCAATCACTTGCCATAATGTTAAACCAAAGCAGAAGTATCCAAACACCATTTGGAAAAAAAAACGTGGTTAAGAGCAACAAACTTCTGCGAGAGATTGAAGCAATATTTCTGAAATAATATCACAGTCAACCATCTTTTGCATATTTTCAGTATAAAAACGTCTAAGCAAGGCACTGACATACCAACAAGTGTTGCCAAACATTAAGCAATATTAATGAGGTTAGAAACAAATGAACTATAATGAGAAACGCCTTTTTGTAATAATAGAAACAAAAGCAACATAAGATTCCAATATATATATATATATATATATATATATATATATATATATATATATATATATTGTTAGAATAGTTATAGGATTTCATATATAGTATACTACTAGGAAAGTGATTGTAATGTAGAATAAGAATATGATTTCATATATAGCATCCTAGTAGGAAAAGTATTGTAATGGAGTGTCTATAAATAGAGTTCAGTGTAATCATGTAGATACAACAATTCAATAATATATTCTCCCATAATTTCTCACATGGTATCAGAGCTTCTACGATCTTGGTAGAGAATCAAAGAGTTTTCGCTGCCCGCGGGCGGCACTAGAAAATGTGTCACCCGTCTGGCCAAAGATAATGGTACAGTGAATATTGTAAAGATTGTAGAGAAATTTCAAATATTTATAAATAAAATATTCTCCTTCAGATAATAGAATATTATCACCGGAACAAAAAAAATCGGCGTGAACAAGACTGCATGAACAGTACTGCGTAAACACTGCCGCGTGAATAGTGTTTTCCGATATGAACAGTTACCAGATTTCGATCATCGAAATTAGGGTTCGGGTGATTCGAGGATATTTCCGTCCATTCCTTTAAGAATTGTTTTTACTGTCAGCATCGCGCAGAGATTCCGAGCTGACTCATACCACTTTCTTCGAGGTTTAACAACTTTTCCGGCATAATTTCTCATCCCGTAGGGTCGTGTCATCATTCCGATCCTACCTACAAAATACCATCACAGTATCGTGCCTCAATTTTGGCGATTGTTTTGCGTCCCCTAGAGTCGTGTCATCATTCTGATCCTACTGACAAAATACCATCACAATCCCGTGTCTCAATTTTGGCAACTATTTTGCGTCCTTCTCTTCCAGAATATTAGTAAGTATCCGATGTGTAATATTCCAGCGAAGAATTGAAAAAAAAAACAAAAAAAATCACCACTGCGCATAATTTTTCCGGTGGCTACTAGCGTCACATCTCTATTCAGTGTTGTTGTGCAGAATTCAACACCAACACAACATAGATCAGGTTCAAGCTAGTGAGAAACTAATTATTGTGCAAATTTTCCAATAATTTTCAGGAAAGCAAATCAGTCACCGTGCAATATTTCCGGTGACAACATGGCTGTCAGCGTCAAAATTACTTTCAGGTAGTGTTGCGCAAATTCCAACACCACCACGAGGTAGATCAGTCCCTTCAGACCAAAACCCAATCAGCGGCTCCGACAACTACTCACTCACGCGCCACCATGTGCCAGCTCCAGCTAGCGCGTCAGATCCACTCGCCGCGTATGCACCTTTTCCCGGCCAGATCTCGGTGATTTTTTTGTTGGATTGTGTTCGTCAGATTCCATCCATCTTTCAAGACAAATTTCACCACGTCTCTTGATTTTGATATGTTTAACTTCAAAAATACGGGAATTGAAGGTTCAAGTCCTATGATTACTTCAAAATCCTTATAGAGGAGATCAGAAAATCACACATCACAGTGCATGAAAAAGCGACGAGAAGGAGGTCTCCTTCGAAGATCTCGACCTAGGTGTAGTTATTGTAATAGGCTTGGACACATTCGTGAAGTATGCTATTCTCTCCATTGTGACCTTGAGAAGGAAGTTTATATGGAGCAACCACCTGGTTTTGTTTCTCAGGGAGAGTCTAACCTGGTGTGTTGATTGTGTTGGTCACTTTATAGTCTAAAATAGTCTCCCAGAGCATGATTTGGGTAATTCAGCACAGTAATTTAGAAGTTTGGCATGACTCATATTAAAGATCTCAGCAGACTGAAGTATTTTCTAGGTATTGAGGTTGCTCAATCCAGATAAGGTATACTCTCCGGTGATATTATTACAAAAATTTTGAAGTCAAGTGATCAGCCTGCAGATATTTTCACCAAGTCACTCACTGGTCCTCGTATTAATACATCTGTAACAAGCTCGATACATATGACTTGTATGCACCAGCTTAAGGGGGAGTGTTATAATAGGAATATGATTTCATATATAGTATCCTACTAGGAAAAGGATTGTAATGTAGAATAGGAATAGGATTTCATATATAGTATCCTACTAGGAAAAGGATTGTAATGTAGAATAGGAATAGGATTTCATATTCAACCTTTAAACAATTATAGAATACACATGAGAGGAGCAATCAGATGTTTTAAGACAAAGAACGGACAGTATGAAAGGTCTGATTTATGTTGTTAGACAAGAAATTTAAATGAATAAACAGATACATAAACAGACAAATACATACCTCCCAAAGATCGTAAACTACGAAGAGCAAGCTGAAAATATGCACTCTTGAAACCATCACCCCAGTCTCCTGCTTTCCCCTTTATACTCACATAATAATAGATTAGACTTGCTAGGGCTAGTGATACCACAGTGAATGCCCATGAAATCAAAAACATGATCACTGTAAAGGAAAAGCAGAAAGAGAACATTCATTACTCTGAAATGCAGAAAGAGATCAAGTGATTGCAAAATTTAGTGTGTTAAGTAAATAAGTATGGTCTGCCATTGCTTAGCCAAGACTCCAAATACATCATAAGAAGTGCTAGAATAAGATAGAACTCTATGCAGTGTCTTTACTATATGAGTTGATCCTTCTTAAACATTTTGCAATTATCTTGGGGTTCTTTTTTTTTTTTGGGCGGAGGGATGCTCCTTGCCAGGATGAGATGAGAAAGACTGGACTCATCAGCAATGTTGAATCACTACCTATTCAGGCAAAGAAAGAGGCCATCCAACATCTGGATGTCGTACATCCATAAACCAAGATTCTCACGCTTCTCAATATTACATATACCAAAATTACTATTTAATGTGACTTTCTAACACGGAACAGAATCCTAGAAAGAAAAAAAAGAAGTCTCAGCAAGCAGGATACTGGGATTTCAGTTATGTTCCAGATGTTTTTTATGTGGTGCTGACTCAGAAAGCAGTAGTCACCTCTTCTTACATTGCCCAATAACAGATCAGCTATGGTAGTTGCTCCTCAACATAGTAGGACTCAGGTGGACTATGCCTAAGGGTACTTGCGATATGCTGAAGTGCTGGAATTACTATGGCGGCTCTATGAGACAAAAGAAATGGTGGAAAAGATTACCTGCATGCATTGGTGGATAATTTGGAGAGAGAAAATGCAAGATATTTTTAAGACATAAAGCTCTATCCAGAAAATCAAGATGAACTGCATTTTTTGTTTCATTGCTGGTGTAAATAAACTTTGTAGATGATGCAGAATCATTACTGGACATGATTGATTCCTTGTAAGATAATACAGGAGACTCTGTGCAGCTTTTTGAATTGTAATATGGCTCTAGCACAGCCTTTGTGCTGATATTAATATACCGTTACCACTTTCAAATAAAGCGAAAAGGGTACAACCAATGACAAAAGGAAAAGAAAAAGAAAAGTTGGACTAAGCAACAACAATCAGAACTAAAATTAAATTAAGAGATCTTTTCGGGAATCAATCAGATCCCTGATTCCAAGAGTTTGAATTCTATCAAACTAAAAACATCGAGTTGTAGAAGAATATAGAAAGTGGAGGAATAGTGATCCAAAATCCTCCGACACATGTTAGTAGTAACAATTTTTGCCAAAACTAGATTCACCGAGTAGTAACCCAGAATCCTCCAACCCATATCCAAGAAAACTACAGGGCAGCCCGGGCCGGACCACAAGGGTCTATTGTACGCAGCCTTACCCTGCAAGTGGTGTTTCCACAACTTGAACCCCGTGACCTCTTGGTCACATGGCAACAACTTTACCAGTTACTCCAAGCCTCCCCTTCATGTACAAGCAAACTATCCAAAGGCTTATAAACCAGGTTAATATTTACATTTTTGCCAAGTCTAAAAGAGAGATCCTCTGTCCTTTATTTTACTATAGAAATCAGCAGAATAGACAAATTGACGTGATTCTCAAGTTAAGAAAGAACCCATCAATCAAGATCAATATATTCAACTGGAAACAAGAGCTGAATAGTTTGATTTCAAGAATCAAAGATATTTGGGCTGTATAATTGGAATCAATAACAAAATGACAGATGATAAACTAGAATAACTACTCATACATTTGAAACAAGAAACGACTAGAAAAGAGTGAAAACAGGTTTTGGTTATGTATGACAAAGATGGATGAGATTGCAGTAAGGGTTGGGCATTCTTGAATGATCAAATACTTAGAAGTTCTAAAGCAACCACTTGTAAACAATTAATGTGATAAAGATGCACCACCTGCATCCGAAAACAAGATAAAAACTATAACCACCATACTTGGGATAAAGGCAAGGAGAAGAAAGAAAGCAATTAAAGCTCAAATTGCATTAAGTATCTACTTGGAAACATGGAACTAAAGTGAAATTGGGGCGTGAGACCACTTTAGAGCTTAGGATCTCTTCTTTGATGACTAAAAGTCCTATTCTAATCGACAGGAAATAGTTAAAAACAAGGAAAGTAGAATACCTATTTTAAAAGGAAACTATAAATCGAACTACAAACCTACCAAGGAAGGAAACGAGAATAGAAACAATGTCCTATTTTTGGTTTGCACAGAATCATCAAACTTGGGCTTCTTGACTAATGAAACTTCAGACATGGGCTTCTTAGACTTGAAAGCTAGTCCACACACCTATTCTTGGACAAACAAGAGCTTGCACTTGGCGTCCAAGGTTACAAAAACCCAATACAACTTGTTCTGCACCACATTTCTACTACTTTTTCTCACCCCATTTCACCTAAAAGAACTTAGTTTTCAATTTATTCAGTAAACTCAAAAAATCATAAAATGCACCTGAATAATAAATAATCGCAAAGTTGTTGCCACAAAGGTTACAAGATCTATACTCCGTCCATATTTTGAATGAAAGCCACCAGTGTCCACAAGGTAAATTCTTTCTGACTGATAAGCGCAGCAAAAAACAAAAAGAACACATTCAGCCTTTTCAACCTCTCAAACTGAATTGATAACAAAAGCTAGTTTGGTAGGTGAATATAAAATCAAATTAACGAAAAATTACTCTGGGAAAATGTTACCAAATTCTGTAAGAAATAGGCTAAAACGATTACCGACCCATTTTTGGAGATGCATTATATGGACAAGTAAAGGTCCAAGTCAAACATTAGATGTTCCAAGCTCCTGGATACTCGCTAATCTATAACAGGCAGCATCAAGATGATGGTTTTCTTGGGCAAGATAAAGCAATATGAAGCAAATATTTATGTTGAGCATAGAGAATTAGTTTATTTTCAGGCGATATCAACCAAAACAGAGAAAGAATACCAGTTCTCCAACAGCAAAAGCAGAAGAAAATACCTATACAAAGTAATGCTCCAACAAGAGAGAGACTCCAGTGGTGGAACTTCCACCGAGGTCGCCAGCTGGGAGCATCCAACAGATCCAGAAGGAAGCAGGATAAGTTCACACCAGCATAGCATAGGAGGTAAAACATTGTTATAGTTGGTGAAATAAGATCCAAATTCCCAATTACAACACATCCAATACAGATGAAGGCAGTGAAGAAAGTAGCCACATGAGGCTCACTTCCATCTACCACTTTAAAATAGTTCAGAACAGGAAGAATATCATCGTTTGCAATCGCAGCAAGGAGACGTGGTGCACCAGTCAAGCTTTGAAGGGCTGCCCCCAAGGTTGAAAGGATGATACCGACATAAACAATTGCTGGAAATGGCCAAGCAATTGAAGCGGTCAACAACCTGCATGAGTGCATTAGCCATGCACCATAAGTACATTCTGCAATACCATTCAATATAATAATATAATCTCTTTGATACAAAGTTAGGGACTTATGGGTCAAATACAAGTCATTAAAACTCTCAAATCCCAAATATATTGAGATTAAACAAATGGAGCATGTATCAGCCTTATAACTGAAAAGCATTTAGGACCAGAACTTGAGCAATCAGAAAGAGCCGATAATAATATACAAGGAAACCAAAAACTTAATGGACATGCCCATGTCTTCTACATCCTAGCTAGGATGACAGCCAAAAGAAAGTCATCAGTACTAAATCCAAAAGCAAAAAGCATCATTGATTTGAGCCAAGAATAGTCGGAATCAGAACTGAATATCAACCTACAGTTTATGAAACGCGGAGAAGTAAATCCATTGAGCAAAATACAGTAATATAAAGCAAAATTCTAGCTGATTAAAACTAATAAACACTTGAATGACAAAAAAATTCCGAAGCTTAAAAGAATCTAAGCTCTCAGCTCAGTCATAGCTACTGCTTTTCCCTTTGGGAACTTCAAAGACTTCTTCACAATTTTCTGCTCTTCTAACAAGAAAGCTCAAATAATCCTCTTCCTCACAGTTATCTCTAGATAGTCTAGATATATTATACTCAGCTGGAGCTGGTCCCAACTGAAAAATCCCATAAATCCTCTTTTTACTTAAAGGACGCTGGGACTAGCCCACTTCTTAGAGCACCTGTTATGCCCCCCTAAGATTTCGCATTTTACTTTTTTCATCTATTAAATGTACCATTTTAATGATATTACATGATGGCAACGAATGGGCTGCTTAGTTGTGGTGTTTGAATGATGATTTACAATGTTGGGAATAAGTTGGAAATGATTTGAGGTAGGAGTTGAAAACGGGCAGGTCGGGCCAGATATGGGCGTGTTGAAAACGGATAAAATATCCGACCCGCCCATATTTGATACGGGTAAAAAATGGGTTAACTGACGGATAATATGGATACCATTGCTTCTTAAATAAGATGTGAGCTTTTCTTCAATCTGCAACCTCTTCTTTCTTTTTCTTTTTTTCCCTTTCTTTTCTTCCGATCAATTATGGTTCTTAGCTTTTATTTCTATTTAATTTTCGTTGAGATTCTCCATGGGGAATAAATTTTTCAGTACCTATGAAAAAGCAGTTTTAGATAAATCAAAATCTCACATGTTAATACTTCTTTTAACAAGATTTAACTAGGAAAACGAAATAAGTAAATTTATTCATGACTTCTTGAAGAAAAAGTTATAAGCTTTAGAATTAACATGTTTCCTACAATATAAAGAGTTTCTAAAAATAACAAATTTGCAAACAGCAGCAGAAAAATCCATAGTAGGAATCAGAAGTTGAACAATTCCAAAAAATATTTCTAAGCTAAAAGAAAATTACTATAAAAAATGAAGTTTGTCTTTAGTGTATGTTCTTAGAATTTTATCTGGTTGACCCCTTTTAATCATACTTTTTGAAGGATTTACGTTTTTTAACCCTTTATTTAACAGTATGTTGTCCCAAAAAAAATTGGCAGTCCTACTTCTCCACAAATCTGAAGAAATATTAGTTCTCTTTTCAAAAATATTTGAGTCAGTTTCCATGTATTAGCATTTAGACATATGTGGATTGAGATTTGAAGTTAAAGTGTAAAAAGGTATTTGGAAATTGAAATAACACAATTGAAGTGGATAAGATTAGGGAGTCCCTTTTTGGGTTGGTTATATGGGTTATCCATCAAATATCCACTTTTTAGTGGATAATATGGATATTATCCATATTCTATCTGTTCCAAACTGGGTGGTTATCCGACCCGTTTTTAATTGGGTGAGTTGGGTGGATGCTTGTTTCTTTTATCCATTTTGCCAGCTTTAATTTGAGGTATGAACTCTAGCCAAAGGGGAGTTATTTTGGAGGTTAAAAGTTGACGAAGATCCAGGGGGCACGCTATTGCGCTCCATCACGTGCCCATGATTGAACGTTTGAGTTGGAAAAAGACCGGACAGCCAGTGGGGGCCTACGGCGTGTTTTGACCAAAGGAGCAAGTAGGGGCTGCACATTTGGTCCCTACTGCGCACCCATCGCATGTTGAAGGCTGCACAGGCCTGGAGTGCATGTTACGCAGGCAACAACATATAATTAATTCCCAGGGTGCGCCCGCTATCACATGTGTCGAGTGTGCTGAACAATCTAAATTGAAAATTTTATTTTACTCTTTCTACCAATTCCTCGTCTAGGATACAATTCCAAGTGGAGGATTTCACCCCAAATTTCTTCTTAACCATTAAGGTGAATTAAATGTGGTTGCTAAATGTTATTTAAAGTTTAAAACATGAATCTTAATCCTCAAATTCTTTGATTTTGTCTAGATTTATGATATCCACCAAAAAATTTCATAAGGGTCAAGATTTGGATTTTGATCTCTTAAGGTAATTATTTCAGTATAGCTTGAGTTTATGACTTGCATAGGGTATGGGTAGGCCAAACATTGTGGGTTTGGGTGATTTGGAAGAGGTTCAAGCCATGGCTCACCTCATAAGTATGAAATAAGGTTGGATTGGCCTAAGGCCAAGAACCCAAGATACCCATGAGCATTTGGGACAAGAAATGACGTTGACATGTTATTGGTTATGAAAATTAAAAGTCATGACCATTGACCTCGTAGCGTTAATGTTGCTTAGCCAGCTCTGAGGTAAGTGGAGATAGAACCCCCTAATAGGGATTTTCTAACAATGACATGCTTTCTAAGTGTTTGTTGAAGTCATAATAGCAATTTGAAGTATCTTGTGACCTAATGCATGTGGGGACGACTGACGAGAATGTGTTAGTGCCGCATAGTCTAAATGACAAATTGATATTTCATCATGTTATTTAGACTTCCAAGGTGAGCTATGATATAAGAATACATGTTTATGCTGAAGTTCGAAATATATAAGTTGAAATGGGACTCGACATGTTAAAAGAATGATTGAACGGCTTGAAGCCTTATGTTTAAATGAAAATATGCTTTTGGGAGATTTTATGGCCTTCTAAGATAGTGTTCATTTTTCCTCGAAAGGCGAACATCATCCAAAACAACGGGAGGAGGTGTGAGTTACATGATTCCCTTGTGGCCTTAGTGATGCCTTTGTGGCCTTACGCTTGATACCCTTGTGGCCTTATACTTGGATGCTTCCTTATACTTGATGCTCTCATGGCCTTACCGTGAAGCCCTTGTCACCTTATTTTGATGGAATTTATGTGCCGTCATAGTATTATGGGTTGCTAGTGTACCCGACCTTTTCGAGTTCGCACTATACTACGGTAGGTCGCAAGCATCGTGTTACTACATGGCTATGTTGAGCTCGTGGTATTGTCTTTTGTTTTATATGCTTACATCGGTCATATTTGGCTACACTTATGATCGTATTCACAACCTAACTCATATTTTGGGAAGTAATTGTTATACTTGAACATACTCGAGTCTTATTTTAGAAACCATGCCACTCAGACAACTGTATTTATCTAGGAACAAGATGGTAACAAGAAGCATCATAAGAGCAATGCAATTTAGACGAACCTGTCAGTCAAAAGCTTATCTCGAGTTGCAACGGATCCAAAGAACAGCACTGAAACTAGATATAAACCAGTAGTCGTCAAAGTTGCTGCTAATGTCCCAACAGGAATTGAACGCTGGGTATCCTTTAGCGAGGCTGAACGATTCAAACCTGCCATGATCCCAGTCACCGCAGGGAAAAAGAGACCTACCAATGCACTTACATGGAGAAACAATCAAATATTAAACCCAGTTTCCCACTTTGAACTTATGCATAACTGAAGTAAAAGACAGAAAAAGAATGGACAACTTATTCCTGGAAAAAGTATCATGCAAAATGAACAAGAGAGAGATAAAGAGAGAAGGAAACAAATATTTGCAAGCCTTACTTGAAACTCCAGTGTATCTTTCCATTAGGATCTGGAATCCCAGCATTACTAGTCCTCTGATATGCAGGACCCCAATTCTCCTTGAAAGATTCCGAACTCAACCCCGTGATTCCAACTGTACCATGCATAGCGACAGAAAGTAATTAGCTTGCCGTCATACATTCAAACAAAAGAAAATCAAGTTTAACCATCTTCATCAAAAAAGAAAATCAAGTTTAACTATGGATCAGGATACAATTTTTATGAGCGGTTTGTATAGTAGGAAGGAAGCTAGAACTCTGGTCCCTCCTTCTAAATTGATGATGAAGTAAAGCATAGCAAGCTTTTACATTTTGTCCGACTCTCAAAAAATGTGACACTAGCATCCATCCCATAAAGCAAAGAAAGAAATTAGCAATTGAAGATCTAGCTATCATCCATGAGTAGTATACGTCAAACCTAACTGTAAATTTAGAATGTTCTAAATGCAGGAGGAAGGGAGCTATATCCAGAAAGGAATCAGTAAGAGAAAATACCCAAAATGGTCCTCTAAATTTGGACTTCCACTCAAAATAGTCCCTATTCTTTGAGGTGGAGCACTAGTAGTCCTCCATTTTTCCACTCAAACTAACGGTATACTTCCTGTCCATGGAAGGTTAACCAACCCAACTCTGTTATCAGCTATGGCATCAGCAGCGGATTCAGCTGCTGCCTTCTCTCCCCTATGAGTAGTTTGGAAGCTTTAAATAGACATAAATATTCAGTGTGTTTGACATATTCTTATAAGCAGCAGAACACTTCATGAAGCTTTCAAAAAAAAATTAAAAAGTAGGCATAAACAACATAAACCTGCTGGACGATCATGCCTTGCCAAAAGAATACCAGAGAATATGCAAACCAATGAGAATACAACAGGTACAAGGAATGCCGGAGCGACACGATTAATCATTTTTACACCACCAAAAACTATGAAGCAGAGAAGAATAGTTACGACAATCCCATAAATTTGCAGGTCATGCAAACTTGGCCTTGTAATGGGCTTCGCCATATCTGTACCATTAACTCTTGTGACAGTTTCTGCATAAACGACAAAGTAAAATTCAGAAATACAAATGAATGTGACAAAATAATGTATTCCCCAGTAACGAATCAACAAAATATATTCATTGAAAGTAATGATCCATATAGCCAAGGAAGAGAGCAGATTATCATCAAACATGTCCATACAAGTAGACACAACAAAGAATTACTCCTATAAAAGAAGACAAGATCCAAGGAGCATTCATAGCAAAAGCATGATCTGCAGTCTTTTTGAAACATAAATTCTAGCCAATAAATCAAGTGCGACAATCTCGCTCAAGAAATACCTCTAAGAATGCCAGCAGCTGGTACAGCATCTAAGAAGGTTTCCACAGCTCCCAATACATACCTGTAAGACAGACATGTAATAGCAGACAACATTAACTCAAAATTTTATAGATAGTGCCAAATGATGAAAACAATGTAACCTGATTTGCTAGTGTCAGATGATGAAAGCAATGTAACCTCCTTTCCTAAATTCACCAAGTGAGCAACTCTTAATACAAATGGTCATATTGTATACTCACATTGCTCCAGCAACTGCATTTCCAAGAAAAAAACACAGCCCAATGCTGACTCCAACTTCTGGACCCAAAGCACGACCAATAAGATAGTAAGGTCCTCCGCCCTAATTTTGAGAAAACAAATCAAAGATATCATTGACCATCCAAGTTACTAGGGGAAAAAAGAAAGTGCATGTGTCTAATATAGGAAGAAAAATAGAGAAGCTATCTCCTTTATCTTCATTCAAATTCTATCTGATGAGAAACTTTTTCTCACCTTCATGGCACCATTGGTGGCAATAGCACTTAATGATATTGTGGTCAGGAAAGTACAAGATCCACAGAAAGCAATGAGAAACAATGACTCACCAATCCCAGCCATACCAACAATCCTACAGCATAGAAGAAAACAAAGCAAATAGATCACATCATGTCAAATAGAAAAGGATATGACGTGACTTAACACACAAATAGATAATTGTTCAACCCCCCCCCCCCCCACACACACACACACAAGTGCATCTTCCCTATTCCTCCTTTTCCCTATAATGTCCTTTTCTACTTCCTCCTCCTTTCTCTGATTACGCTGACTAATAAGTGCTGTAACAGGAGAATACCAGAGATAGAAGGAAGATCAGCTCACTTTGAGTACCTCACGGGGCCATTTTAAAATATCAATATCAACCCATACTTCTGACGTGAGTAGACCACTTAATCATAACATAGGAAACATAGTGTAATCTGCTTTACAATTTACCCACTCAACATAACAATCAGAGCAGGAATTTACAGAACCCGGTAATTACAAATGCTGAAATATTGGAAACGAAAGTAAGTTATCCACATCCAGAATGTTGACCATAGTCCTTAAAATGCAGATTTAAGGAAACAAGAATTCATCACCTTCTGATAGCTATAGCATTATAAATCTTGACCACAAAAAGAATCCGAAGGGAACACGTAAAGGAATTGATACGATGCAACATACCAAGAAAACCTGATATAATAGATGATTCCCATAATATTTTGCAAGCATGGCACGAAGACACCCATCAGTGTCCCAGACTTGACAGCAATAGGCTACAACAGCATTCACAGAAAGAGACAATTAAAAAGGCATTAACACAAATACACAATTCAGATTCATCTTATCTTGCACAAAATATGAGTAAAACTGAGATAGTGAGTACATCAAATTTATCCACAGACGCCAATAGATCCAACAATTCTTTACTGAGGATCTCTCATGCTTTAACCTTTTTGAATATTCTGTTCAGGTATTTCGTCTGCTAACATTTTATTTTTGAGACAATAAAACCTTAATTTCTGAAGATCTTTACAAATGAACGGCATTCTACTAAGAAAGTATGATAAGCGCCAAATTAAAGGTGTCAAGGAGTACATGAATATGGGCATGCTCTGGGTTATAAGTTGATTGGAGAAAAGGCAGCATTTTCCCTGTTAAAGAGGTTCAACATATTCAAGCACTTGCAAGCATTTTGAATTGCAACATTGAGAACTTTCCTACTGTCTATCTTGGAATTCCCTTGGCATCAAAGCATAAAGTTGTGGAAATTTGGGATGGAATTATAGAAAAGACAGAAAAAATTAGCACTTTGGAAGTCCCAATATCTCTCTTTGGGTGGTAGACTCACTTTGATCAATTCTGTTTTAGATGCTCTGCCAACATATGTGATGTCTTTATTTCCTATCCCTAGCAATGTAGTCAAGATTTTGGATACTCTGAGGAGAAATTTTCTGTGGCAAGGAAACAAGGAGGGCAAAGGATTCAACTTGGTGAAATGGCAATCAGTCCAGCAAGGAAGACTGTTTGGAGGATTGGGGGTCAAAAACTTGAAACTACAGAATAAAAGTTCACTTATGAAATGGTTATGGAGAAATAATCAGGAAGACCATGCATTGTGGAAAGAAGTGATCCAACACAAATATGGCCAAGCTGAACATTGGTGCACAAATATTGTGACAGATACTTTTGGTGTGGGGGTATGGAGGACCATTAGAACTATCTAGCTGGCCCTTAAAGGCAAATTCAACTTACAAGGTGTGCAGGGGCGACAAGATCTTATTCAGGAAGGAGAATTGGAGTGGACAAGGGACTTTGCAGATTCTGTTTCCTGGATTATTCTCAATTTGCACCAATCCTGAAGCCAGATTAGAGGAGATGTGGTCTCCCCAGGGATGGAACTTAATTTTCAGAAGAGTGCTAAATGATTGGGAAATACCTAGGGTAGCGGAACTGCTGACAATTATTGGTGGTTTCCAAGGAACTAACATGAATTCTGATAAAATGATTTGGAAACACCGTCAGGATGGACTGTTTTCAGTGAATAGAGTGTACAAGAGGGGCCTGGTGAAATAACAGGGAGGGAAACAGGACCTTGGAAATCAATATGGAGAAGTGTGGCACCTGCTAAGGTAAAATATTTCACCTGGCTAGTAGCCAGAAGAGCTTTTCTGATTCATGAAGCACTACAGAAAAAAGGAATCTACATTGCTTCAAGATGCTCATTATGCAAGGAGGCCTTAGAGACAAACAATCATCTTTTCCTACATTGTAGAGTCACAGCACAAGTATGGGAATTATTCATCAGTTTGGCCAAGGTGAATTGGTCAATGCCAGAACACACTGCAGATCTCCTAAGCTGCTGGATTAGGAGGGGAGGTAGCAAGAGTCAAAAGATCTGGTGGAAGACAGTACCTGCTTGCATTTGGTGGAACATTTGGAAAGAAAGAAATGATAGGATCTTTGAAGGCAAAGAAAGCTCCATACAGAAGATCAAGTGGAAGGTCATCACTTCTTTAGGTTTTTGGTGTAAAGAACAATGTATAGAAGAGGAAGTTCAGTTAGTAGGACTATTGTAACTAGCTCTTAGTAAGTGTAAATTTTTGGAGGTGCCCATGCTGAGGAATACAAAGTTACCAGTTTCAAAAAAAAAAAAAAAGACCTAGCCAACAATTTGGAATGGTGTAAGATGGTGATGCTTAGTTTAAAGTGAACTTGAGCATGCAATGATGATTTATCACTAATAATTAATCAACAATATGTTGACTTACAATGCATTTACTTTAAAGTAAGTTTTCTACACTTTTTGTCTTCTTATAACTTCACTCTACCCTCTAGCCACCTTCTAGCCCACTGTTCAGCATTTATTCAAAGATGTAAACAATATATTTTTATAACCATTCCCATCGGCCTCCCCCAAAAGAGACTTGAGGAAGGCATAGGATGGCAACAAAGACCATGAAAGAAAGGAGAATTCCATGGGAGACTCCCTTGAAAGCAGGTTCCATGTTTCGTTGTAATTCAGAGAGGATCAGTTATTGGAGAGGGATATAAGAAAAGAGAAGGGATAGTTCCCTCTTTTGGTTAGGAAGCAAAAGGGTAGAGAGGATAAACTGGAGTATGCTACCCAACCAAGTCATCTTTTTCCAGTCTCTCAAGAAATAGATAAAAAGGAGCACTCTTTTACTCCTCTTCCAGCTGTACCAAATCACCGTAGGTAGGTTAGATAATTCATTTATTGAAATAGAGTAATATGTTTTCCTCCCCCTTTCTCTTCCCCTTCCGTTAAACCAAAATGTAGTGTTAATGGGTATGACATAAAACTTCAGGAAAATAGAACGGATGATTAAGAACCTATCACAGTACCCTGGGCCGCTCAAGAGTGACAGACACATCCCCACCATCTCTCGGACTAGGTGGCGCTTGAATTTGATCCCCTGTCATGCTGAAATAGCAAGATTGATTAGAACCATAAAATTATTCAGTTATCAAATACTGGAAAGGAAAGTTGAATTTGAAAATAATCAGTATTGAAAACACAAAAATGATAAGTTTATAAGGACATGTATCAAGTCTTACAACATTCGAAATAAACCCCAAGCCAAGACCTAACCAATAGAAAAAATCCACGATTCTCCAATGTTGTTCACAGTTCTACAGTTTTTAGGCAATTCTGGGGGGGAAAGTGTGTGTGTGAGAGAGAGAGAGAGGGGAATGAAAGTAAAGCTAAATCAATCAATCAATCAACCACACCTCAAACTGGAACAAGTTGGAGCTGTATTTATTATATTTATCTAATACAAGATAAAAGGTTTGTAGGCAAGAAGAGAATAAAATGTAAAGGACAACAGAATGTTTACCTCTTACCTCTTGAGACCTAGAATATTTACAAGAGAATCAAAGCCAAACAGTTCCAGTTTGGATTCTCTTTGAGGACCGTTGACACTGTGATTGGGCATTGAACCTTCGGAAGCCACATCTGGCTGCATATTCACTTTAGCTTTCCTGATAAATTGTGTAAATTTAATGCATAAAAAATTATAATATGAGAGAAGCAATTTTTTTAAAAAAAAAAGGAACGTTGACATTCCAATATATCCAACTTTGAGATAATAATTGTTGAAGTGTATGACCATCTAATGTAAAAGCTTAAGTCGTTAGAGAGAGTACACTTTTATTTACATACTTCCAACACACTCCCTCGCGTGCGAGCCTGATTCTATTCATGGGCAAAGCACTGTAAATTCTTTTTGATAATGGGTAGAAATGAGACTCGAACCCACGACCTTTACCTACTCCGATACCAAGTTGAAGTGTGTGATCATCTCATCTAAAAGCGTAAGTTGTTAAAGAGAGCACACTTTTATTTACTTGAGTATTCCCTTCAACAATAAGAATTCTATGTATTGAAGAATCTGATAAAAAAGGTCAACAGCTTACTCCAGTAACTCACCCTCAAGAGTTAAACAATCTGTTAAAATCCTACGGAAATCCACAAGAAAGCTTTGAATTAACTAATCTATAAGTTGTAAAGGTTTTGAGACACTGAAGAACGTAAGCATCTCATTCAAGAATGAAATATAAATTCAAAAAACTTCCCCACTACTAATCAAAATAAAGTGGTAAAGAAATAATCATCCATCCTATAAGCTAAAAAGGACCTACTCAGATAAACTAATTTAGCTCAGCGTGAGAGAGTAGTTTTCTCTGTAGAGTGTTGTGGTATAAGTGTACATCCGTTAACGAGGGTCTTTCTAACTTTTTGACTAATACAGACTCAGTTTCCACCTGGAAAGGTCATTGCAGACTCAGTTTCCTCTTGGGAAAAGTCATTTCCCTTTATCCCTATGGTGTAGTCATGATGTGATCTTGGGGATCTCTGGTACCATTGTATATGGCCAATTCAGGCATCTTGAACTTCTTTAGGATCAACGCAATGGTTGCACATGGTTTATAAGGTTGTGAATAAATTGCATCTCAATTGCTTTAATGACTGGAGGGGTCCGAGAATCTAATCAATTAAGTTGTCATGTTCCTCCAAACGTTTCATTATTCGCTCTATCATGACGAGGTGAATCAGTGGAGATTATTTCAGATAATTCCCCCTGGATTACCGCTCTAGCCCCCGAGTTGCCAAGGGCACCCGAGTTCCTGGAGACGTCCGCTAAACTAGAACTTCCCAACATAAGGTATTGTACGCCTACAACATACTCGTCCTTCGTTGCGAGAATGATCCCACATAGACATCCATAGATGACACCATATAATTTATTTTTGCATTCATAGCCTGTTGTCAGGCTGAGAACTCCTCCATTATTGGCAGTGCACTTCCCTTACCCTTTCCTGCATAACTTAGCTGAGATGCGTCCCTGATGTGTTGCTCAGTGAGATGTGTTCGATTACCATGAAGATCAGATTGATTATGGTCTTCTCTTTTCTCCTGTTCATTATCATCTTCAAAGACTCCGTCTATGTCCACATGGCCGTCCTCGTTCAAGGTTTCACTAGGGTTTGGGAGTTCAGCAATATCACATGCTTTAGAAGTGACTTGAACAACAGTCAAATGTTGTTCGTCAGTCATAGTTTTATTTGCAAACACAAAATTGACGAACGATTAAAAATAACTTGGGATAATTAATATTTTCAAGGCCCACAAGTGGGCATCAAACTTATTAGCCTAAAGTCAAATTATTAGGGAAACCAACTAAATTTATTTAAATGAGATCTTTAGCAATAAAATTAATTCAAGTTAGTTATAAAAAAATTTGATGTAGGGTTTGAAGCAACGACGAGTAAATAAGATTAAGATTAAGTGAAAATGTAAGAAATAATTGAAATAACTAAGTAAGAAAGAAAGGAATGCTTATTCGATCTCTGGATCGTAAGACAGAATGCTTCGAGTAATAAAAATGAGTGGACGTAAATAATAGGCAGATTGTAATAAGCGTAACATAAGTCAAAGTGTAATCCTTAGAGTTTTGATGGGGTACAAATCATGGATTGAGGGGGTACATATAGGATGAACTAACTAACTAACTTGTTGCTGGCGTGAGGTCATAAATTCTGGAAATGGGATAAGTCGTGATCCCTGAATATCGGGATGCATGGCTATCTTTAACTGCCGATCTCCGGGCGTGTAAGCTTATTGTCCAGGTTCCAGTATGCGGCACGTGTCTGGAATGAAATTCGAGGCTAGAGCCACTAAGAACCAATTCACATATCATCTTAGCTTTCCAGGTGTGATCTCCGTACCCATCTATTTGTATTGATTGATCCCGTATCTCCACGTGTGCCCATCGTCGCATTTTGACCAATATGTATGCTATGCAGAAAAGAAGGTAACACGAAAAACAAAATCAACGATTGTCCATCCAAGGAAATCTCTTACCAAAAAGAATTCTTCGCCAAAATGAAGCTCTTCTTACTCCAACTCTTCAAGAAAAAATTGAGCAAATCCTTCTAGAGCGTGGCCTAGACCCTTCTCCAAAAACTCCTCTAAAAATTGTAGGTTTCTAAGGCTTCGAGGACGGACCTTAAATAACCCAAAGAAGGCCTAATCCAAACATGCCTTACATTGTCCAAACATCGGATCAAGTTAGCATATCTTATTCTCAAAGAGAAGGCCCGTAAACCACCATTAAAAACAAAAGGCTAAGCAAGTAAACAACCAACTAGAATCGACGAAGGGAGAAACACACACTTCACCAGAAAATTGACGCTCACCGACTGAGAGAAGTCAAGATGATTTGATCTATTTGAAAACCAATGTATCAAGAACATTGAGCTAGGAACAACCCAAAAGAGATCCACTGGATGAAATGCATATCTGACTAGCTGATACGCTATAAAGTTTAGCCTATTTCTGTGTGCCCCCACCCTTACTGGAAGTCTGCTCGGAGCGTAAGCATAATCCCCTCTACATGAGGACTCCTCTCCCAAACGAGTCCGGAATTTAAATGACCCAAAGAAGGCCTAATGCAACCAAAATACCTCTAAAAAAAGTTACATCAGTACCTTTTGCACAACAATTTATTGCTTAAAAGGAGTTAATCATAATAGCGCAGTTAACTCCTTTGTGCAATAAATTGTGGCGCAATAGGATAATTTTATATTTTCCAACACTTGGTATTATTTCAAAGGTTTGAAATTCACATTTTTCATACTTTGACTAAATATTAGTCATGTCTCAAGACCCTGGAAAGTCAATATTTTATATAGAACCTGATATTTTTTTATGCAAACAATAATGTAGGCTCAATACATCAAGGATACCTAAACGTACGAATCGTTATTTTAGGGGTTGTAAACTGCCAGAAGTAAGTTTTGTTTGGAAACTTATTAGCATTAGGTTTAAGTGTTCTACTTTTAGTGTTTTGATTTAAGTTTTTCATTGTTTAGTTTACTTTATTTTGAATATGTCGAGATTTTTTTCATAATTAATTTAGGATGTCACACGAGTTAATAATAAATGATAATAAAGACTAAGATAACTAATTATGATTTAGAAAATGGTACTCAAAAAATATAATATTAACTTTAACTGTATAACTTAATTACATATACACAACCTCTAATTGGTCCCACATGTAGTAGACTTTAGATTAACCTTAGGCATAAGGCTAATATGATCCCCACCACCCTCGCCATCGTCCTAATCCCCCTTACTCCTCATAATAATAGGATGCTCTAATCCATGATCATCCTGCATTTCCTTCTTTTCGCCCTTGACCATAATGTGCTTTTTCTTGGGATTATTTACGAATGGTACACTCAGAATAAATGGTCTATTGGGATCAACATTGTCGTCCTCATCAGGTGACTGGACCGTAGGCGCCGAAGGATGAACCTGAATACATTAACTTTTGTTAAAAATTAAACATGTGTGCCGACTTGCTCCTGAGCAGGCTCCTGATAGTGGTCTGGTGTAGGATCCAAAGTAGTCTCATAAATAGGATCTTGAATGGCTGGAGCTGGAGTTGTCAAGTAATCCTAAGGTATGAAATATTATGAAATAATCAGTATAAGTATTTTAAACACTAACCAGTGGGTAAGAAATTCATCGAAGTCTATGAATGACAAGTCATAGTTCAGCTCCCACCACCCTCTATATTTTGAATTGGCCGCTCACCACACATTGTTGCATCATAAGAAGCCCAATACATATCATCACGTACACCGACGTACGCATTCTGGATTGGCTGGGATGAAAACCCAGGTATATCTGAAAATAGTTGTACCGGTGTATATGTAGGTGTCGACGGACGGTAAGAAGTTGACGGGGGACTTGAAGTCAGCGGATGCTGATGGGCTATCGGGGGATCAGGAGCATGCTCGTCAGGCTCATCTACTACACGGAGTCCTATGCCGCCACCTACTCTGGCACCACCTACTCGGTCACCACCCCATCTGCCACTACCCACTCTATCACCACTGCCTCCCGAAGTGCACGATCACGACGTGCCCATCCATCTGCTGCCTAATATGGGTTCTCTAGAACATGATCATACATACGTCCGACCTCTTGTGCTCGTTGGCTACCCGATTCGGCTACCTGAATGATCTAGACAAAAAATCTCGCTATCTCAGGAATAGAATATGTTGTAATCCCATTTGGCGCATTGTATGTACGGTCACTAGCTGTATTTGTTTGCAAATATTAAAAATTGAATAAAATTTTAATGTAATAATTAAGACAATTAATTAAGTTTAAGTGGTGTAAACTTACCAACACTTCATACTACCCCGCGAGTGCGTATCCTCAACCATCTGGAACACGTATATCGGGGTTGCCATTTAAGCTGATCTGCCGGTACCACTCCATGTAAACCTCGACCGGAGTCGTATGACTGACCTCTGCTATGCTCTTCAAGCTCTGAGCCCTACGATCAATTTGGGTGTGCATAAAAGCTCAATATGCAGGATTGCTGGTTGAATGCTCATCCCGTTGACAGTGGCGGTGCTCCCAATCAACTGGGTAACATGCCCAAAATTTCATAAGACGTAGTGTTGGCTTGTGATCCTCAACGATCTCCATGTGTATCAATAGACATTGCGACATCCACATGGCCCGACCAACCCTGCAAAATACCGGCAATTGATCCAAAAATTGATCATATGGCATCCATATAAAAGCCTATAAAAAATGACTACAAATTAGTAAACAATAAAGAGCAAAATAAAAAATAAATAAGGTAATAATGTAAAATCAAACAATTGTACCCTGCCATTCATCATACGATCAAGTTGATCCATGAATGGAAGAATATTGCGGTGCGTATCCATATCTCAAGATATACCTACCGTCCATCTCCACACATAGAGCATGTCCTCTTCAATGAGGTCAGGCTGAGGGTGCGCATGTACGGACTAAAAAGGCATCATCCTATCTCACACCGATAACTGAAAGGGTTATTAAAAATAATTTATTAGTCATCGTTTCAAAAAGGTATATTTAGAATAAAATTACATACTTAAATATTTTACTTGGAGGAAAGCAAAAAATCCACCGATATCACTCATAGCACCAATAGATGCTCGACATAGACATTGATATAGGTAAGTCAGAATAACAACACCCCAGCTATAATCTCCTAATCGGTCTAGATTGGCCAGAAATAGCAAATACTTTAAGCTCACTAGGAACTCGAAGTGTTCGAGAATATTGAATATAATGAGTAAATATATACGGGTACAACGATCCACAATCTCCTGATATGTGTTGTCTGCAATAGGATCCGCCCCATCCACGATGCGCAAGTAATCACAGAAGGTAGACATCAACACTCGATTATGTCCATGGATATCACCGGGTTGAGGCGCGAATCAAGTGAGGCTAGTCAACTCCTGCCATAATGTCGGCTCCTAAGGACCAGTGTCACGACCCAAAATTCCATTGTGCCATGAGGGCACATACCCTAACCCGTAGGCGAACCCGAACATACAACATACGAAAGTGTGGAAATAAAGAAATATAATAAAGATAATTTAACAAGTCTCAATAGTAAATACATAGTCTAAAGAAAACCCCCAAATGATCTGGTAGTCATGAGTACAAAGCTCTAGTAACTGAATACAAGTATGAAAATGAACAATAATATTGTCTGGAAATAACAATGACAGAAGCATAAAAATAGATAAAAGAGTTCCAGTGCTGGGAATGCATCGGTGGCTCACCCTGGACTCTCCATGCGATAACCAAAAGTTATACTTTGTCTTCTCCTTCGTCCTCCGGCTCATTACATGCACATATAGTGCAGCAAGATGTTACACCCCGTAATTTGGTACGCAAATAGAGCATGGTTAGTCAACTTGAGCTCCGGAAACTCGAGACCCTTCCCGATGGTCACTTATGATTTAAATGGATGCTAGGAAGGTTTGTAGAAGGTTAGAGGTCAATCAAATTAAAGGAATCATCTCTCGGTGAAGTTCGACGAAGTTAGAGTGATACGCTAAGTATTTCATATCACGGATGCGATCCGCCTCGCAGATGGGGGCACAAAATAGAAAGTTGAGGGCATTTTTGGAAGGAGATACGGCCGCATATGGGCCCGTATATGGCCATATGCGACCGCATATGGTCTCACGTATGTGAAACGATGGCCGACTTTGTTTGGATATTAAGAGGTGATTTGTGTTATTTCTCTATTTTTCGACCTCCACGAGTCCTAAACACTTCTAAACTCTGCTTAGACCATCCACAAGGGTTCCTATACTTATCATATGCCAAATCACTTCCCTCTTCCCTTATAAGTGAAGTAGAAGTAGTAGAACCACTTAGTTGATGTTGTTGTAGATGTGTATCTTCTTCTTGGAAAATGGGGAGTTGTTGAAGAGGGTTATCTTGCTAGATTAAGGTATATTCTCATTCCTTTCCTATGGATCTAGTCATTTATAGGTATTAGCTAAGTTGTATGGGAAGGTAGTACAAGATTAACACTTGGAGAAGTTATGTTGTTGTTGTAATTTGTTGGGCTATTTATTAAGGTAGTTATGATGCCTTTAACGATGGAGATTGTGATGTAGATGACTTGTTGTATATTTAATATGTTGATATTGTTAGATGGATATGAGGGAGGTGAAGGGGTTAAGGGCAGATGTTGTCCAAATTAACATAGAATGAGTTTGTCGCTCTTTTATATCGAAATCTAGTTTCTATAAACTAAGCGATGGTTCCTAATCGTTGTTATAGATTGTCTCAAACAATCGACTGTATCTGTTAGCTTCCAAGAAGGGAACGTCAAAGGTATGTTAAGGCTCACTCTTTCTTTCTTTTGGCATGATTGTTAAAATGACGACGTGTGATGCAACATCTGTTAAAGAGACTCTATTCGATCTAGGGAAAACAGGTTGATGACTTGTGACTCCTTGTTGACTCGTATGAAATAAGTACTCATTGAGGATATGTTCTAAATGCTACTCGGGGTTTAATGACCTTACATCACTTGGATGAGTTCACGAAGCCTTTTTATGCCTTAAATGGTAGTATGAGGATGTGTGTATGTTTAATGGTGACACATAAGCAAGAAGTAAGATTTTGTGTGTGTGTACACTAGCTATAAGCACATGATTATGTATTTTTATTTACCACCGGGCTACACCCAGTTGGGCACTTACCACTAATTGGGCAGTTATATATCTGTATTTACCACTGATTGGGCAGACATGTATTTACTACCGAGCTACGGCCGGTCGGATAGTTACCACCGATTGGGCAGTTATGTATGGTTATTTATGTCACATCCCAAATTTGGGGAGAGTGGGGGTGGCCGGCACCCAGTGTCATACTGGACTGAGCGTACCACAATGAAACACAACACATGAACGTATGGAAACTAGGGCCGACAAGGCCATAACAATCATAATGAGTATGGAAAATAACCAACATACATACAGGGCCGACAAGGCCACAATCTGGAAACACAATATGTCATTTGTACGACTCAACAAGAAGGGTACACAAACCCAAAACAGATAAATATATACATATACAAGACATGCAAGGTCATCGTACATATCAACATACTAACATTCAGGCCGGCAAGGCCGTACAACATAACTAGACAGATACAACGGGTCTCCAAGCCTCTAAGAAAGTGTAATTGTGAAATGGTCAGTATAGGGCCTTGACCTACCTGTCATCTGTACATATAAAAACTCGGCTCACGACCTCTAACTTGGTAGCCTCAGAAGAAGTAAAGCTTACCAACCAACGGATGAACTCACAAGCTCCTACTATGGAGGTTTATTTGTACCTCTACCTGAACCTGCAACATGAAATGCAGCACCCCTGACAAAAAGGGACGTTAGTACAAATGAAATGTACCGGTATTTAAGGCATGAATAATAATATGAAAGCATAATTTGTAAAATAAGGTATAAGGAGCAACCACTCAAGGCGAACAATGAAACTCTGAAACCCTTATCCATCCTCAAGTACGTATATAACTATCCATCGCCCACTGATTTTAGCTCAGTGGTAATCATGTATGAATGTATGTCGTCCAACAACTTATAATTCAGTGGTATTACTACATGTATGAATGTATGTCGCCCAATCGATGGTATATAACTAATGCATAAATGCCACATAGGGCCATCGCCCACCGATTATAGCTCGGTGGTAAGAATAATTCATATACATATATAGATATGGAACTCATGGCTCTTTTACTTTTAGAAATTCTTTTATTTACCTTTAGATGACATTTGGTCGCACTTATAAATGACTCTTTAGATATACTCCATTTCGGAGAAACAAGGAACTATACGAAACTCAGAATAATAGTTGACAATCCAACCAAATATGGATATGGTAAATGACAAGAAAGTACTCCCGGCAAGGGACAATCAACTCAGGAATATGATACATCTCTAAGACATGTTCTTTGGAAATAAAATGATTCGGACAACATTTCCCGATTTTCAGCTATATCAATTTCACCAATTTTCAGTCATAATTAACTTGAAACAACTCCCACACAGCCCATATAACAACAATAATAACATACGATTCTCTCATATCAACTCCGTATTCTTAAGCTAAATACTTAGCTATGGTATGTGTTAATTCTAAATATATCTAAAAGAAGATGATCTTACCTTTACTAGCTTGAGATACACTTAATTCAGCTTGCACCAACTTGCAATACTCCTCAAAATAACAACAACAACAGAGAGGTAGACTACACGATTGCTACGAATCTTCTGAGGGGTAATTCGTGTCAAGAACTTGCCATGTTGTTGCTGGTTAATAAAGAAAGGAGTTGCTGGTACGTTTTTGCTTCTCCAAAAGGGTTTATCTCAAGATGAAAATGTTGTTAATGTTTTGTAAAGTCTTATTCAACAAGGATTATGCCTATGTGGAGTCTTGTTGGCAACAATCTGGTGCATATGGGTTAAAAAGAGGACAATTATGCCCCCCCTTCCACTTACATTAATTGAACATTATGGTTGAGTGGTGTAGTCATGTATATATATATATATATATATATATATATATATATATATTATACACGTGCACAGACTATACACCAAGAAATTGGTGCCTTATCTAATATATTTATCGTGGTGGCCAACTTCTTTGTCCTCCACCTTTCTGACATTTAATTAATTACCCGTATAATTTAAATACGTGCTGCATCCTCGTTAAATAATCATGACACATGCTAAGTAGCTCAAACAAGTAGGATGGGTAAGCAATCAACTCATTTTTACTCGCCTGAAATCCCGTTTCTCGCATTTAAGTGCATTTGTCAACCTCAAGTTGGTCATACGTATATTGAAAGAAAATACGGGATGTTACATATACCTTCCTGTAAACACTTAGATTTATCAACAACACGATTTGACGTAAAACTACGGAGTGTAATAATTTACCACCAGTTGGGCAGTCGAGCTGTTAGGTTTACAACGATGATATAGTGGCATAGAATCAAGTGGAAGGTAAGAATGATAGTTATGTATCTTGTGGTTCTCAATGGCATTTTCGAGGTTCAGGTTGACTCGTATATCTCTTCTTTTTCTATGACTACTTATTATTGTGTTTGATTTCCGCCTTACATATTCAGTACATTATTCGTACTAACGTTCCTTTTTGGGGTGTTATGTTTCATGTCGCGCAGGTTCAGGTAGGAGAGGAGAGGACCTGCCCTTGTAGATCATATGCGGATATCAACTTTTGTTGGTGAGCTCCCTTTCCTTCTAGAGTATTGCCAAGTCGGGATCATGTTTATATCCTTTTGGTTCTTTGGGTATGTCGGGGGCCCTGTCCCGACTAATGTACCATGTCGATGTTCTCTTTAGAGGCTTTGTAGACAAGTGCTATGTTGTACAACTTGTTTGGTATGACATTGTTGGCCTTAATATGTATATATATGCATGGGTTGAATCTTCTGTTTGTAGGGTCATATGTGGTGTTGTTTCACAGTTATCACAGTTATCATTCGGAGGCCTTGTCGGCCCAGGCGGTTACACGTTTACATTATGACGTATAGGTAGTACACTCGGGTCATCCAGTCGTAGGGTGCCGGCCACACCCCCAAGGTTGGGGGTGTGACATAAGTGTAGAGTGAGTATGGGAAATACGTATACTCAGTAGCATCGTCGACTGATCCTAGCTATAACAGTGGAGAGGGTTGGTACTTTCCGATACCTATCTATTAATTAGTTAGTTAACCATAATAAGTAATAAGTTAACCAACCTAGCGATAAGTCTACAGTTCGATATTGTACAAGTACTCTCACATTCTTATGTTTGTAACAAGGTTTAGCCTAAACCTCATTCAGGGTGTCTAGACCCATCAAGATACTCCACTCAAGTCTCACAGAGATATAAGTGTAATCTAATAGTATTGCTTCCATCAAATGCAAAGAGTCTAAGTATATCAAAGCTCATAATCGAGCCAAATAACACCAAATACATATTAGAATATGAATGAATGCAATGCAAATGATATGTATGGCCATATATACCTGGTATACACACATTGCTGCAGTAGCTGTCACATGACCCATGAGGGACTCATGAGGTCCATATATCCATCGGATACCAGCTCTGTGGCTGAAGTGTCATCATTTGTCATCACTCATGTATCATGTACCATATCCAACAACCAGCTTCCCAAGCCTCTCTCAGTAATATTTCAACAGTTCTATGCCAATTATAATATGTATGAATGATATGGATATGTGTACACCATGCAATCAACATAATCAATACAATCAATATTTATCAACTTCTTTTCATGTATATAGATGAGATGTTAATACAATCAACCTAATATTAGTCTAATACATCACTAGTTTACAATATCAACAACAATAATCCAATAATCAATCCTCAATCCGCTATTACTACTCTCATATTCTCAACAAGACATTTCTCTTATTTCCCCCATCTAGGAATCATGCTTAGGTTGAAGATTAACTAAAACACATTATTAAAAATGGGGAAAGATTACCTTAAGGATAAACTCCCTTGAATCTTCAAGAAATCTGCTCTGCAACTCTAGGACCAAGAGTAAATATTTTAGTAAATGAAAGGATTCTAGGTCATTAACTCTCTTAAATCTGAACAGTGTTTTCGCTCCGGCGGAATCAATTTCGCTGGAGCGGACACGCTGCGGAGGAAAGCCTATCCGCTGAGGCGAACCCACTTAAAACCTGGGTATCCACTGGGGTGAAGGAAACACCGCAAAGGAGCTCTCGCCCTGGCGAGGAACTAGTTCGCTAAGGCGGACTCTAGGCTCATGGAAGAACCTCGCTTCGGCAAGCCAAAACTTCACATAGGCGGACCCGAGGAGGCGGAAACAAGGGCGTTGGGGCGAACACCAGACACCACCAATGTCAAAAACTCACCAACTCTCCGTTAACCACCCGAAACACACCCGGGACCTCCCAAACACAAACCAAAATGCATTCTTATCAATAAACACATGCCAGACCTGCTCATATACTCAAATTTCCCAGAAAAGGTCTCTAAGGCTCAGGTTTGACTAAAGTCAACTCTTAAGTTTTAATTCCACAATTTTACAACCTAACCTTCAAAATCACACGTCTGCCTTGGAAACTGAACCAAGGGTTCAACTAAGTCATAAACGTAATTCCGGAGCTAATGGAACTAATGAAACTATGAACGGAGCGTGTTTACTCAAAAGTCAACTATGAGTCAAATCTTCTATTCTCTAAACTTGGGGTTTTGTCAAACCTACTAAAATACGTCTGAAACCTACCCGATCGCCCCGATAATCATGCCACCCATTCCCATAAGTTACAAACAAACAAATAAAGACCCGGAAAGGGTAATTTAGGGGTTTCCAAGTAAAATATGAAAAATAACTTTTCGAGTCGTTACATCAAGTACAACTTAAAATAATGTTCGTCCTCGAACGGTTATGAAAAAGAAATACCTAGACTCTCAAATAGCTCAGGGTAGTTAGCCCGCAGATTGGACTCAGTCTCCCATGTATCTTTCTCCACTGGGCAATTCCTCCACTACACTTTTATGAAAGATATCTCCTTAGACCTCAACTTCCGAACCTGCCTGTCCAAAATAGCTACAGGCGCCTCCTCATAAGCTAAGTTCTGGTCCAACGTCACCGAATCCCATCTAATCATATGAGAACCATCAGTCACATACTTTCTTAGCATCGACACATGAAACACAGGGTGCAGACTAGATAATTTATGAGGTAAAGCCAACTCATAAGCCACCTCACCAACTCTGTCCACGATATTAAAAGGACCAATAAACCTCGGGTTGAGCTTCCCTTTCTTTCCAAACCTCATCACACCCTTCATGGGTGAAACCTTCAGAAAAACTCGCTCTCCAACCATAAATTCCAAAGGGCGAACTCTCCGGTCTGCATAACTCTTCTGTCTGGTCTGGACTGTAAGAAGTCGGTCCTGGATCAACTTAACCTTATCCAAATAATCTCTCAAAAGATAAGTACCCCAAGGTCGAACCTCAAAAGAATCAAACCACCCAATGGGAGAATGACACCACCTACCATACACGACCTCAAATAGTGTCATCTCAATACTCGAATGGTAACTGTTATTGTAAGAGAACTCCGCCAAAGGTAGAAACTGGTCCCAATGACCACTAAAGCCAATCACATAGGCTCGCTACATATCCTCGAGAACTTGAATAGTCCGCTTAGATTGGCCATCGGTTTGAGGGTGAAAGGCTGCACTAAGCTCCACTCTAGTACCCAACTCCTTTTGCATAGACTATCAAAAGTGAGAAGTAAACTGCATACCTCGGTCAAAAATGTGCAATCGGACTATCTCTAGAATGTAGATCCTAGCCAACTTCTCTGAATTATAAGTCATCTGAACTAGAATGAAATTGGTAGACTTGGTCAACATGTCCATAATGACCCATATAACATTGAACTTGTCCAAGGTACGGGGCAATCCTACCACAAAATCCATGGCAATTCGCTCCCACTTTTACTCGGGAATGGGCATCCTCTAAAGCACACCACTAGGCCTCTGGTGCTTATATTTCAATTGCTAGCAATTCAAACAACGGGACACAAACTCCACTATGTCCCTCTTCATCCTGCACCACCAATAATGTTTTCTCAAGTCAGAGTACATTCATAGCCCCTATGTGAATAGAGTACTTCGAACTATGAGCCTCCTCCATGATCAATCTAGTCAAGTCACCCATCCTAGGAACACAAATTCGATATTTGATCCTCAAAACACCATCACTATCACTCAAAACCTCTTTTGCCTCTCCCCGCAACACCTTGTCACGGATTTTGCACAATCGAGCATCATCAAATTGCTAGGATCTAATCTGCTCCAATAAGGAAGACCGTGCCTCCATACAAGCTAACACCATACCAGGCTCTGAAATATCAAGCCTAACAAACCAATTTGCCAAAGACTGAACATTTATAGCTATAAGAAGCTCTTTCACATGCAACATAGACTAACTACCCATGCTCATCGCCTTGCGACTCAAGGCATCCACTATCACATTTGATTGCCCGAGTGATACAAGATAGTTATGTCATAGTCTTTCAAAATCTCCAACCACCTACACTGTCTCAAATTAAGATCTTTTTTATTGAACAAGTGATGAAGACTACGACGGTCGGTATACACCTCACAATATACCACATAGAGTAATGCCTCCAAATTTTCAATATAAACATGATTGCCGCCAACTCTAAGTCATGGGTGGGATAATTCTTTTCATGAACATTCAATTGCCTCGAACCATATGCTATCACTTTCCATTTTTGCATCAATACACACCCAAGACCTACTCTGAAAGCATCACAATACACGGTAAACTCTCTCCCTCAATTGGTCAGGTCAAAATCGGAGCGGTAGGCAATAAGGCCTTGAGTTTTTAAAATCTCACCTTACACTCTTCAGACCACTGAAAAGCTATATCCTTTTGGGTCAATCTAGTCAATGGAGCTGCAATAGATGAAAATCCATCCATGAATCACCAATAATACCCTGCAAGGCCGACAAAACTCCAAACTTCCGTGACTGAAGCGGGCTGAACCCAATCCAGGGCTGCCTCAATCTTCCTGGGATCTACCATAATACTATCTTTGGTCACCCCACATGCCCCAAAAAAGCTACCGAACTAAGCTAGAACTCACATTTTGAAAAATTTGCATAGAGTTGCTTTTCCTTCAAAATATCAAGCACGATCCTCAAATGTTGCTCGTGTTCCCCCTCGCTCCGAAATAGATTAAGATGTCTTCAATGAATACCACCACAAATGAATCCAAGTATGTTCGGAACACCCTATTTATCAACTCCATAAAGGCTGCAGGTGCATTCGTTAACCCAAAAGACATTACCAAAAACTCATAATGCCCATATCGAGTCTGGAAGGCCATCTTAGGAACATCTTCAGCCCTAATCCTCAACTGATGGTAAATCGGACCTCAAGTAAATCTTGGAAAAGACTGAAGCACCCTCTAATTGGTCAAATAAGTGATCAATGCGAGATATTGGGTACTTGTTCATGATAGTCACCATGTTCAGCTGCCGATAATCGATACACATGCGCATAGCCCGGCCAACGCTATCTGATATCTTCACGAACAACACAGGATCACCCAAAGGCGAAACACTAGGTCGAATAAAGCCCTTACTAAAAAGATCTTGCAATTGCTCCTTCAACTCTCTCAACCCGGACAACGCTATTCAATATGGTGGAACAAAAATAGGCTGAGCGCCCAGTTCTAAGTCAATAAATAAATCAATATCACGAATCGGCGGAACACTAGGAAGGTCTCTGGGAAACACCTCTGGATATTCCCAAACTACTGAAACTGACTCCAATAGAGGAGTCTCCGCACTCGTATAATGAACACACGTCAAATAAGAAAGACACCATTTCTCTACCATCTTCTAAGATTTAAGGAATGAAATCACTTTCTTCGAACACTGGGTAAGAGACCCTTCCAAACTAGCTGAGGAATACTCGGCATGGCTAAGGTAACAGTCTTGGCATAACAATCCAAAATAGCATGATACAGAGCTAACCAATTCATACCCAAAATAGCATCAAAATCTACCATACTCAAAACTTGTAAGTCTACCTGAGTATCATACCCCCATCAAGGTAACTACACAACCCAAGTATGCCCGATCAACCACTACAGAATCCCCCAACAGGTGTAGAAACATGAATAGACATGTCTAGAGATTCACACATCAAATACAAACTCAAAGCAAAGTAGGCAGACATATAAGAATAGGTACACCCTGGATCAAACAAAACTGTAGCAGGTCGATGGCAAACTGAAAGAGTACTTGTGATCACAGCATCAGAGGCCTCTGTCTTGAGTCTGCTTGGAAACGCATAGAAATGACCATAATCACCCGAAGTTTGAGCACCCCCACATCCACCACCTCGGTCGGACTGAGCACCACCTCGACTTATCTTAGGGCCACCCCTACTACCTTAGGAACTACCTCTAGTACCCTGGGACCTGCATCTAGTCGGCTGCCCCACTGCTCTCAATCCAGAACCTTGAAACTAACCACCACGCCCAAGTTTTGGGACAATCCTCTTGAAGTGCCCAAGATCACCACGCTCAAAACACCCTCTAGGTAGAACTGGTACCAGAATTACCACCACGACTAGAGGGCCGATAAGAACTCGAGTTCAACTACCTTGAACCATAAAAAGTATGAGAGGACTAGCTTCCCTCAGATGTAGGCATAGCAGCAACAACGGGCCTGGTAATCTTGACCACTTTCTCATCATAATCATCACGCCTAATAAACTCGACCTCTCTCACTACATCAACAATCTGCTAGAAGGTGGAACCTATGGCAGCTATCTGTGCTGCAATCAAATGAAGATGACATATCAACCCATTGGTGAACCTCCTTACCCTCTCAGCCTTACCAGGTAAGATCATCAAAGCATGGCGGGATAATGCATAGAACCACGCCTCATACTCGGTCACAGACATATGCCCCTAGCATAACTCCTCAAACTGAGCTCATCTCCTCTCTCTGACACTGCGAGGTGCGAACTTCTCCAAGAAGATCTAGGTAAATAAAATCGAAGTAATAGAAGGGGACCTTGTTGGTCTGGACTCAAGATAAGACATCAACCACTGCTTGGTAGGTCCAACAATCTGGAAAGCAGTATAATCAACACCACATAAATTTACTAACCCGAGGTTATGCAACCTCTTATGACAGCTAATCAAGAATTCATACACATCATCTTCGAGATCCCCATCATATATGAGAGGATCCAACTTCCTAAATCTCTCAAACATCTTTTGCTCCTCAATAGACATAGCAGGATGCGCAGTTGGAGGTTTTGCAAGACCAGGTACAGTCACACTCAAGAAGTGAGGAACCCCAACATATGCTACACGAACCCCCGGTGTCCAAAATTCGAGAATAACAACATGGTCAACAGTCTATCCTCTAACATTAGTATGAGATCCATAAGAAGTAACAAGCTAAATACCATGAGCTATAGACTCCATAAAGCTCATCATGAGAACTAAGGTATCCTGAAGCACCGGTGTGGCAATGAAACCCGGGGGGCTTGATCTGGCCCTATCCTGTCAGCCTGAACATGCTCATCCTCATCAATATGAACCTCATGATCCTCTGGAATAGCCTCAGGCCTCGAAGACTCTACTCGATCACGAGCCCAAGCAACTGCAGGTGTAGGCCTAGGGCTGCAACTCAAGGTCTGCTTCTACCTCTACCTCGCCCCTACCCCGTGCACCACCTCTGACAATGGGTGTCGATGTAGATGCGGGATCCTGATCTCCTCATGCAGTTGATCTTGTCCTTACCATCTGTGAGAAAGAGTAAAACAAAGAGATTTAGAATTCAATCATAATCGAATCGCATGAAAGAATAAAATAATTGAAATTTTCCTAAATGTCTTATAGCCTCTCAAAGATAGGTACATATCTCTTCGTACCGATTCGCCAGACTCTATTAGACATCGCTTATGTACTCATTAGACCATTAACCTAGGGCTCTAATAGCAATTTGTCATGACCCAAAATCTTATTGTGCCGTGAGGGAACCTATCTTAACTCGTAAGAGAACCCGAACATACAACATACAAAAGTGCAGAACTAAATGCGGAAATAAAGAAGTAAAAGAGAGATTATTTAACATCTCAATAGTAAATACATAGTCCGAAGAAACCCCTCCCCCCAAATGATCTGATAGTCATGAGTACAAAGCTCTAGTAACTAAATACAAGTCTGAAAATGAACAACAATACTGTCTGGAAATAACAATGACAGAAGAATAAAAAATAAATAAAAGAATTCCAGTGTTGTGAATGCATCAACGACTTACCCTGGACTCTCCAAGCGATCACCAATAGCTATACTATGTCCGCTCCTCTGTCTTCCGGCTCATTACCTGCACATAGAGTGCAATAAGCGTGGAGTGAGTATGGGAAACATGTGTACTCAGCAGCATCATCGACCGACCCTAGCTATAACAGTGGCAAAGGTTGGTAATTTATGATACCTCTATACCAATTAGTTAGTTGAACATAATAAGTAATCAGTTAATCAACCTAGCGATAAGTCTACAATTCGATATTGTACAAGTACTCTCACATTCTCAGGTTTGTAACAAGGTTCAGCCTAAACCACATTCAGGGTGTCTAGACTCATTAAGATACTCCACTCAAGTCTCACTGAGATATAAGTGTAATCTAATAGTATTTCTTCCATCAACCCCAAAGAGTCAAGTATATCAAAGATCAGCACCGAGCACACATAACACCAAATACATATCAGGATATGAATGAATGCAATGCAAATGATATGTATGTATGCAATGACCATATGTACCCGGTATACACATATTGCTGCAGTAGCTGTCATATGACCCATGGGGGACTTATGAGGTCTGCCGCGTCCATTTTTAACCCGAGCTTCGCGACGCGATGGCATCGATTCCCTCCGAATCGGTTAAAAATACTTGCTTTGAGGAGTCGCCACCTAATTATTCTAAGGTGAATTAGGGCACCTGAATGTTAACTAAAAGCTGCAAAATAACTCCAATTTTGTAGTCTGCGAAACTAATGAGATTCTAGGTAAGGGTTCTTTATTATCCTAAAGGGAAGGGGTTAGGCATCCTTTAAGATCCGCTAACCTGCGGTTATCCGATCAAATTCAGGTTAATTGTTATGCTAAGAAAAATACATGTTTTTACAAATATAAAAAATAATGTTACAAGATGTTAATAAAATGATGCATTTTGTACAAGAATGCATTTGTATGCCATTAATATACATGTAAAGGTGGAAAAACAAATATAAGTATGCATTTGTATGAAAATTGATAAAAATGTATGCAAGGTGATTATTATGGGCGACGGGCCTAAAATTAGATAAACTAGCGATGAGTTTCCAGTTTTAGACTACCCTATTAATTAATTATATGTCTACCTATTCTAAATATTTTAATAATTTCACGAGTATAATAATATTACAATGCATAATGAAAATAAAGCGGAATTAAAGAAAGTAAAAGACAACAACAAAAATAAATAATCTCCGGGGTGTATTTGCCTTCTTTGACTTTATCTTTGCAAGTTGTCAAGAGTAAATGGTTAGAAACAATTGAATATACATAACTTCGGATCCGTATTCAAAACAATAAATGTTTTGATTACAGAGGGCTCAGACTTAAATTTTGAAAAGATCATTCCAATCACGTCGTGGCTGCGAACATATGACTCGTTTGTCATTTTAGTTGCCTTGCCTAACAAATGTGTTGGTCTCTCGGGTGAAAAAAAAGATTTAAGTTTCATCCTTGCCCAGAAGTTTTATTTTCCGTCTTTACAACTATGGAGGCCTAAAAAATCGACGGATATTTTTTCATCGGCCAATGTAGTATCGTGTTCAGCAAAATTAAATTGGAACAGTAAGCAGCAGCAGTAGGCAGTAAGCAATAAACAGAGGCAATTCCCGAGAAGACGAGATGTTAGTAAAACAGTAAATATATGTTGCACGGATGCTTAAAAGGCTAAAACAGTAAACTGAAACAAGGAAAACAATACCCGAAAAGCGCGGCCTCGAATTCAATTTCATTGGCCTAAATGCGGTATTTGGTTAAAAACAGTAAAATAATACCAAAACAGAAATCAGTAAATTATCCAAAACAGCAAAACTGAAACAGGGTAAACAGAAAATAGAGAATTAATTGCTGAAACAGAAAAACGAAAAAAGTGCGGCCTCGAATTCAATTTCATCGACCTAAATGCAGTATTTATATAAATGAGTAAGGCAATCCGTGCACGGATGTTTAAATGCCAAAACAGTGAACTGAAACAGAAACAAAAAAAAAGCGCGGCCTCGAATTCAATTTCATCGGCCTAAATGCAGTATTAGTTAAAAACAATAAAACAGAAAAACAGTAAGATATCTGTTGCACGGATGTTTAAAACAGTAAACATTAACATAGAAAATAGAGAAACGAAAAAAAAGCGCGGCCTCGAATTTAATTTCATCGGCCTAAAATGCAGTATTAGATAAAATGATAAAACAACAAAATACAATATATCCGTGTATGAATATTTAAATGCCAAAATAAACCAACAGATTGCAATTAAAACGTCCGATCCGATTTCTGAAATTTGACCCGACCCGGATCCTGAGCAGTGATCAGGCCCGGATTTCGAGTTGACCCGATCCGGAATCACACATTTTTTTTTGAAATTTTCAGATAACCAACAACAAAATATTAATACACAAAATCTGGAAATTTTTTCGAACCAGGTCGACATGACCTGGAACAGTGACCCGAATCAAATTCTTTCCAAATTTTCAGGTAACCAACAACACAAAATATAACACACAAACCTGACCCGAATCAATTTTTCATAAATTTTCAATCTCAGATAACCAATAACAACAAAATATGAAATGCAAGAAATTTGGAAAAATCCAAACCGGGTCGACCCGACCCGGGTCAGTGACCCGACCCGAATCAGAGATTCAACCCGAAATCAAATAATTTCACCAATTTCAGATAACCAATAACAACAACAACAACAACAAAAATGGTTCTTACCCAACCCGGAATCAAAAAGCAGAATCAAAACATCCTTTCTTTCGAATTTTGGACTTGTTTATTTCTTGAATAACAACGAGGGTGAAACTAAAGAATCAAGAACACAACAAGATATTTATAGGGAATCGGACCTCCGAAAATCCTCCTCAAAAATCCGTAAAAATTCCCCCCCAAACGCAGAACAAAGTGAGGGTATTTATAGATAGATTCGTACCCCTCAACATTAAAAAACAAGTTCGAATTTCAAAATAAAGTGACGATTTGGGACGGATTTTAGGGGTATCGGTCGCGGATTTTGTGGGTATTGGTCGGAGGGTTGGTGGCAGGGAGTTGGTGGCAGGGAGTGGGTGGTGGCAGTGGGCGAGGTGACCGGCATGTGGGGTCGGGTATGCAGGGTATGGGGTGTGCAACGACTTGGGTGAGACTGTTTAGGGTTAGAGATTTTTTTTGGTTCTTTTTTTTATTATTGTTTTGTTTTGGTTAAGGGGGATAAAAGGGACGGGTCACGGGCTTGAGTTTTGGGCCGGCGGGTTGGACGGTGGCCGGTTGGGCCTGGGGCGAGCGTGGGCTGCGAAAATGGGGGGTGGCCGATTGGGCTTGGGGAAATAAAGGGGAAGGGAATAAGGGGTATTGGGGTTGGGGAGTTGGTTTGGTTAGGGAATTAGGAAATAAGAAATTAGGGTATTGGGTTGGGGTGAAAATAAGAGAGGGGGAGTTGGGCCTTGGACGAAATGGGTTTTAGTTTGGGTGAAAATTGTTTTGGGTTGGGAAATGAATGGGTTATGAGTTTAAAATATAAAAAGGGGTTTAATTATATATAAAAAAAAGCTTTGCAAAATTTATAAATTGTAAAGATGACAATATGATAAAAATATAATATTTGTGAAATGCTTGATGCTTAAATAAAAAATAATAATACAATGCCGTTTTGAGAAAATAAAATAACATATAATATTAGAGTAAAAGTATGATTGTGATATTAAAATGCAAATGACAGTAAAAAATGCAAATAACAACGATAATAATGATATATATATATACATATATATGCCTATATTTTGAAATTGTTTTAAAGTGTCAAAAATATTAAAAATTGCAAATAAAATCATAAAAGATTGGACAAAATTGGGTGTCAACAGATGCCCATCTTTTGCCGGAGACGATGAAAGAGTTTTCGGACAAAGAAGTTGACTAAGTAGCCAATTTTGTCCTGATCATCGGGAATCTAGGGAAGGTTAGGGATGCGTGGGATGAAATAGAATCCCGAAGGGGAGAGAAGTTGCAAAAGATGGTGCAGATTCAAGAAACATTGCCCCAGTGTCGAGTTATGATGACACTAGTTGCAGATGTGATGAGATGACGTCGTTGCTTAGACGTTATATAGATGGCGCCATTGCATAGGCACGATTGAAATTAAAATACCCGCATTAGAAGGTGGGCACCTGACAGAAATTGAAATACCCGCATTATGAGGTGGGTGCCTGACTGAAATTAAAATACCCGCATTAGGAGGTGGGCGCCTGAAATGATGTGGGTGCCTGACTGAAATTAAAATACCCGCATTAGGAGGTGGGCGCCTGAAATGACGTCGTTGTATTGACGTGATGCGTTTGTGACCCGCATGGGTTGAAATGACGTCGTTGCATAGACGTGGTGCGTTGAAACGTCATTATGTAGATGTGTTGTGCAGATGACGTCGTTGCATAGGTGTGTTGCTAATGACGTCGTTGTATGGGCGTAATGCTGATGACGTCGTTGTATGGACGTTGCCGATGACGCTGTTGTATGGGCGTAATGCTGATGACGTCGTTGTATGGACGTTGCTGATGACGTCGTTGTATGGACGTTGCTGATGACGCCGTTGTATGGGCGTAATGTTGATGACGCCGTTGTATGGGCGCAATGCTGATGACATCATTGTATGGACGTTGCTGATGACGTCGTTGTATGGACGTAATGCTGATGACGTCGTTGTATTGGCGTGTTGCTGATGACGCCGTTGTATGGACGTTGCTGATGACGTCGTTGTATGGACGTAATGCTGATGACGTCGTTGTATTGGCGTGTTGCTGATGACGCCGTTGTATGGACGTTGCTGATGACGTCGTTGTATGGACGTAATGCTGATGACGTCGTTGTATTGGCGTGTTGCTAATGACGCCGTTGTATGGGCGTAATGCTGATGACGTCGTTGTATGGACATTGCCGATGACGCCGTTGCATGGGTGTAATGCTGATGACGTCGTTGTATAGACGTTGCTGATGACGCCGTTGTATGGGCGTAATGCTGATGACGCCGTTGTATGGGCGCAATGCTGATGTCGTCGTTGTATGGACGTAATGCTGATATCGTCGTTGCATAGACGAAATGTTATGATGTCGTTGCTTAGACGTGATGCATATATCGTCGTTGCATAGACGAAAGGTAATGACGTCATTGCTTAGACGTGATACAGATGTGTGACCCTTGTGAGTCGAAATATCGTCCTTGTACGGACATAGCAGTTGGGACCCTGTAGGTCAAGATGATGTTTTTGTACGGACGCCCAATATGAACGTGATCTTTGTAGGGCCTAAATTGCGATGCCGGAGTTCTTTGCCAAATTAACACACATGTTGCGGCTTCTATGCCTTTATCAACCTGAAGACCTGCACTCAAAGAAATTTGTGAGTTTGGGGGGCAGGGGTGGTTGATTCGCATTGACTTTGTAGCTTTTACTCTTGACGCTTGCAAGGTCAGACTGGTTTGGATTGAAGACTTAGTTGTCTGGCATTTTTCAGGTCCATTGGCATATTTTTGCAGTGAACGCTTAAAATATGCCCCAGTTTCTGGTATATATGAAGATAATGAACTTTCAACTGGATAAAACCGAGTTTGTGCGGGCAACTTGCTTGTCCTGTTAAGGCAATCATGTGAGCCTATTGCGTTGTGTGCAAGATAATGGAAGAAAGATTCCAATGGTGTGACCGAAGCCGATGTAGGCCGCCTACGTATTCCGACAAGGGAAATCAGGTCATAACGTAGTTCGCTGCAAGCAAAAAAGGGATTGTGAAGATTTTTTCAAAAATGGGACCGAAGCCGATGTGGTCGCCTACGTATCCCGCCGAGGGAATCAGGTCATGACGTAGTTCATGCCCAAAGAATTGCAAGTATTTTCTAAAAATGAGATCGAAGTTGATGTGGCCGCCTACGTATCCCGCCAAGGGAATCAGGTCATAACGTAGTTCATGAGGCAAAAGAGATTTGTAAATTTTTAGAATGTTTTTTTTTTGGTAAAAAAGAGTGACTAGAGTTTGAAAAATGATGCAGTATTTTTGCTAGGTTTTTGATTGATTTTTTTGTTTGAAAATATGAAAAAGACATAATCATATTTTGACTTCAGTTGGTACCAACAATTAGTATTGTGGTTAGGGGCTCATTACTGCTTTCTGTATAACTGAGACTGACCTCAGGGTAATTCCTACAGCTTCAGATGCTACCTCAGATATACCTGAGTATCGACACTTGCTTCAAGCCAAGGTTTTGACATATGCATCCTCATGTTTCAAATGCCCTCACTGAAAGAAAGTCCCTTTCTCAAATGTATTTCAGTATTTTAAACTTTGGGACGTCTAGAGAAGTACACTCACCCTCAGAAAGATGTTCAATACATTTAAATGTGATACCATAGGCTTGGCCGTCATGTGAGTATCCACTAATGTGAGAACCCTCTGTATAGGATCATGTAGGACTTGTTACGGGTTTGTAATGTAGGCTTGGGAAAAGGAAAGGACATCATTTGGGTAAGGAGTGACTAATCCTTCCTTGAGCGTTGGAGTATGTCTGCGCTTGTGTGCTTTGATGCCGATTTGCTTCTTTTTGCCCCCGTTTGTTTTGTGCCGACTTCTTTTGAATATTTCATTTGGAGCTTTTTCCCCTTTTTCGGAGTTATTTCCTTTTTTTTTCTTCCTTTTTTTTTTATTTTTGATATTGTCGGGGCTTTTTACTTCCTTTTTTGTGAAGTCGTCCCTTTGTTTTGATTTCTCTTCCTCTTTTGGGAACATTGCAACTTCAACTCGGATCATTTTCAGCAATTTGCATATTTCTGATGCGCTCAAGGAAGTCGGGCCAAGAGAGGGATAGTGCGTGTACGCACTCAGAAAGGGTATAGGCATAAGATGTGGTTGTTAAAAAAAATAGGCTTCAGGCTCAAAGGGGAAGTACTACGGATAATGTTATTTGGTAAGCTGGAAAGGCTCAAACGGATCAAAGAAAGCCTACGATCCTTTCCTATACCAAGTGTTACTCAGGATTTCGCCTCAACAAACATTCGAGCCAAGTTCTAGATCACAATGGAATGCAATTGAACTTATTCTAAAACTCACCACACAATGCATATGAAACGATGAGGTTGGCTTTGTTCATATCTTGGAAGCATGCAAAGCAAAAAAAAATTAAGTGTCAACACATGCGTGAATGAGAGGTACCAAAAGAATCTATGGTTTACCACGAAGTCAGTCTTCTCCACTTGTTCTTCCCTATGCACATTCTTAACTGTGTTGGTATCAACCAAATCAATCAACGATTCTTAAAATATATATATATATATATATATATATATATATATATATATATATATATTTTGTATTTTTGAAAAAAGGGTACCGAACCCAAATAGGGTTGCCTACGTATCTCATCTTTGACGAAAATCAGGTGTGCGTAGTTCGTGCAGATAGGTTAAAAAATGTATGATTGAAAAATGATTTATCCACGATAGAATAGTAAGTAAAAACTGTATGCAATGAAAAAATGATTGTCCATATTAGGATGAATGCAATGAAAAAAAAAATTGTCCACAATAGGATGTAATGAAAAAAGATTGTTCATTAGGATGTAATGAAAAAAGATTGTCCATTTTTTTAGGGGTGTCGGACCCAAGAAGGGTTACCTACCTATCACACCGTATGGTGAGAATCAGACACTCGTAATTCGTAAGGATATGTTGTAAAAATGTAAGATATAAAGAAATTATGTAACGAAAATTAAGCATATCAACTGAATTTGCAAAATATATATAAAAAACAAGTATAGACAACTAGAGTAACGCCTCGTTGACTCTGGTGTTGGCTGACTTTTTCCAGTAAAAACATCTTTCGGTCGTCTTTGTGAAAGCCCTTTGGCTTTGTTCTTTCCTTGAGTATATCCAGAGATAATGTTTTAAAACGACCGCCCCCGACTATTCGCGAGGATGATCTTCCTGCAAAAATAAGAGCACCGGTGAAAGGAGGAAAGTCACTAAAAGAATAATAAAATGTAGGAGTGTGAAAGTATGGTAAAAAACTGCCCTGATTGTTGCACGAGGTCCGAGTCTTGATGTTCAAGAACGCTTTATCCTAGGGCGGTGACACAATTTCGGTCCCAGAGTTGCAAGCGACATGGTATGACATGTAAAGAATTGAAGCAGGTATTTATTGCATTAAATAATATGTACAGAGTTAAAAGAAGAAAAATAGCAAACAAATTGTGCAGTAATTAAATGTGCGTCCTAACATGCATGGAGCCTCTCTTATGCCAGAGGTGAGCCTAAACGCCAAATATGAGAGATTATGACAGATTAATCCAAGCTGTCAAACTGCAATGCTTTTGTTGGAAATGAAGACAAAACGTATGTACATTTTCCAATATCGGCATGTCATAATTAGGCTTGGATTAGTCTATCATTATCACGCTACAAATAATATGCTGATGGGCCATTGGGTCGTGAGACCTGTCGACAATTTTGGTGGATTTCTTAATTGTGGAGTCGACACCAAGGATCGACCCACCTAAGGTGTATGCATGCATGACTTAAGATAAAGGGTGGTATAGCTCTATCCTAAATTTTCTAAGATTTGGCTGACTAGACTCAAGGTTCCCGAGTGGATTGCTCGAGTGAGAAGGCTACGCGGCCAACTGGATGGTCCGGACGCTCCGCGCATATACCAACTCTCCTAGAAATTTGGAATTTTGAAAGAAATTTGCGGGTGCGCAAAACACACCTCGCGTGTAATGTGTGATAGTGTCAATTTTCCAGAGTTGAAGAAATATGAGCGAAATGCCAATTTAAGGAAAGCAGTAAGAGAATATAGCAATTAAAGCAGTTATGCATACAAAATTTCAAAAAGGAAACAATTAAAAATAATAGATCAAATAAGGAGTAATATAAAGTACAATAATAATTAACCTGAATTTGCTATGGTTAAGAACATGAAAGTTTCCCCGGCGGAGTCGCCATGCTGTCGCGCCCGTTTTTAACCCGAGCTTCGCGACGCGATGTCATCGATTCCCTCCGAATCGGTTAAAAAATGCTTGCTTTGAGGAGTCGCCACCTAATTATTCTAAGGTGAATTAGGGCACCTGAATGTTAACTAAAAGCTGCAAAATAACTCCAATTTTGTAGTCTGCGAAACTAATGAGATTCTAGGTAAGGGTTCTTTATTATCCTAAAGGGAAGGGGTTAGGCATCCTTTAAGATCCGCTAACCTGCGGTTATCCGATCAAATTCAGGTTAATTGTTATGCTAAGAAAAATACATGTTTTTACAAATATAAAAAATAATGTTACAAGATGTTAATAAAATGATGCATTTTGTACAAGAATGCATTTGTATGCCATTAATATACATGTAAAGGTGGAAAAACAAATATAAGTATGCATTTGTATGAAAATTGATAAAAATGTATGCAAGGTGATTATTATGGGCGACGGGCCTAAAATTAGATAAACTAGCGATGAGTTTCCAGTTTTAGACTACCCTATTAATTAATCATATGTCTACCTATTCTAAATATTTTAATAATTTCACGAGTATAATAATATTACAATGCATAATGAAAATAAAGCGGAATTAAAGAAAGTAAAAGACAACAACAAAAATAAATAATCTCCGGGGTGTATTTGCCTTCTTTGACTTTATCTTTGCAAGTTGTCAAGAGTAAATGGTTAGAAACAATTGAATATACATAACTTCGGATCCGTATTCAAAACAATAAATGTTTTGATTACAGAGGGCTCAGACTTAAATTTTGAAAAGATCATTCCAATCACGTCGTGGCTGCGAACATATGACTCGTTTGTCATTTTAGTTGCCTTGCCTAACAAATGTGTTGGTCTCTCGGGTGAAAAAAAAGATTTAAGTTTCATCCTTGCCCAGAAGTTTTATTTTCCGTCTTTACAACTATGGAGGCCTAAAAAATCGACGGATATTTTTTCATCGGCCAATGTAGTATCGTGTTCAACAAAATTAAATTGGAACAGTAAGCAGCAGCAGTAGGCAGTAAGCAGTAAACAGAGGCAATTCCCGAGAAGACGGGATGTTAGTAAAACAGTAAATATCTGTTGCACGGATGCTTAAAAGGCTAAAACAGTGAACTGAAACAAGGAAAACAATACCCGAAAAGCGCGGCCTCAAATTCAATTTCATTGGCCTAAATGCGGTATTTGGTTAAAAACAGTAAAATAATACCGAAACAGAAATCAGTAAATTATCCAAAACAAAAAAGCGAAACAGGTAAACAGAAAACAGAGAATTAATTGCTAAAACAGAAAAACGAAAAAAGTGCGGCCTCGAATTCAATTTCATCGACCTAAAGGCAGTATTTATATAAATCAGTAAATCAGTAAGGCAATCCGTGCACGGATGTTTAAATGCCAAAACAATGAACTGAAACAGAAACGAAAAAAAAAGCGCGGCCTCGAATTCAATTTCATCGGCCTAAATGCCGTATTAGTTAAAAATAATAAAACAGAAAAACAGTAAGATATCTGTTGCACGAATGTTTAAAACAGTAAACAGTAACACAGAAAACAGAGAAACGAAAAAAAGTGCGGCCTCGAATTTAATTTCATCGGCCTAAAATGTGGTATTAGATAAAATGATAAATCAACAAAATACAAGATATCCGTGTATGAATATTTAAATGCCAAAATAAACCAACAGATTGCAATTAAAACGTCCGACCCGATTTTTGAAATTTGATCCGACCCGGATCCTAAACAGTGATCAGGCCCGGATTTCGGGTTGACCCGACCCGGAATCACACATTTTTTTTTGGAATTTTCAGATAACCAACAACAAAATATTAATACACAAAATTTGGAAATTTATTCGAACCGGGTCGACCCGACCCGGAACAGTGACCCGAATCAAATTCTTTCCACATTTTCAGGTAACCAACAACACAAAATATAACACACAAAAATCTGGAATTTAACCGAACCGGGTCGACCTGACCTGGGTCAGTGACCCGACCCGAATCAATTTTTCTTAAATTTTCAATCTCAGATAACCAATAACAACAAAATATGAAATGCAAGAAATTTGGAAAAATCCAAACCGGGTCGATCCGACCCGAATCAGAGATTCAACCCGAAATCAAATAATTTCACCAATTTCAGATAACCAATAACAACAACATCAACAACAAAAATGGTTCTTACCCGACCCGGAATCAAAAAGCAGAATCAAAACATCATTTCTTTCGGATTTTGGACTTGTTTATTTCTTGAATAACAACGAGGGTGAAACTAAAGAATCAAGAACACAACAAGATATTTATAGGGAATCAGACCTCCGAAAATCCTCCTCAAAAATCCTTAAAAAATCCCCCCCAAACGCAGAACAAAGTGGGAGTATTTATAGATGGATTCGTACCCCTCAACATTAAAAAACAAGTTCGAATTTCAAAATAAAGTGACGATTTGGGACGGATTTTAGGGGTATCGGTCGTGGATTTTGTGGATATGGGTCTGAGGGTTGGTGGCAGGGAGTGGGTGGTGGCAGTGGGCGAGGTGACCGGCGTGTGGGGTCGGGTATGGGGGGTATGGGGTGTGCGGCGGCTTGGGTGAGAGTGTTTAGGGTTAGAGATTTTTTTGGTTTTTTTTATTTATTATTGTTTTGTTTTGGTTAAGGGGGATAAAAGGGACAGGTCGCGGGCTTGAGTTTTGGCCGGCGGGTTGGACGGTGGCCGGTTGGGTCGGTTCGGTTGGGCCTGGGGCGAGCGTGGGCTGCGAAAATGGGGGGTGGCCGATTGGGCTTGGGGAAATAAAGGGGAAGGGAATAAGGGGTATTGGGGTTGGGGAGTTGGTTTGGTTAGGGAATTAGGAAATAAGAAATTAGGGTATTGGGTTGGGGTGAAAATAAGAGAGGGGGAGTTGGGCCTTGGACAAAATGGGTTTTAGTTTGGGTGAAAATTGTTTTGGGTTGGGAAATGAATGTGTTATGAGTTTAAAATATAAAAAGGGGTTTAATTATATATAAAAAAAAAAGCTTTGCAAAATTTATATATTGTAAAGATGACAATATGATAAAAATATAATATTTGTGAAATGCTTGATGCTTAAATAAAAAATAATAATACAATGCCGTTTTGCGAAAATAAAATAACATATAATATTAGAGTAAAAGTATGATTGTAATATTAAAATGCAAATGACAGTAAAAAATGCAAATAACAACGATAATAATGATATATATATATACATATATATGCCTATATTTTAAAATTATTTTAAAGTGTCAAAAATATTAAAAATTACAAATAAAAGCATAAAAGATGGGACAAAATTGGGTGTCAACAAGGTCCATATACCCATTGGATACCAGCTCTATGGCTGAAGTGTCATCATCAATCATCACTCTCGTATCATATACCATATCCAACAACCAGCTTCCCAAGCCTCTCTTAGTAATATTTCAATAGTTCAATGGCAATTATAATATGTATGAATGATATGGATATATGTACACCATGCAATCAACATAATCAATACAATCAATATTTATCAGCTTCTTTTCAAGTATATAGACCAGATGTAGAGTGATAAATTCATGATAGGTTAAATCAAGGATATAATATGAAACACGGCTACAAGCCTAATTAATCAACAAACATACCAACCTAAGTGGATTTATGCACCGCGCTCATAGCCCGAAGGGCTAAATACATAATATCTATCAAGTATATTGAACTAGTTCATTATTTACCCAAGTTAAGTTCACCGATATCCGTATTAGTGCTCGTCACCTCACTAATACGAGACCCCTAATTTCCCATTACTCCAATTAATTAATTAACAACATACCAACACATAAACGCTATACTAGAGTCTAGAAATTCTCGACTTGCTTGAATCAAAGCCGAAGAACTCACACAATAGCTTTCCCCTTTCGCTGAGCCTCATCACAATCCCACTTTGATAAATTATGTCAATTATATGATATTACGGTCTAACAGTACACATAATCCCCAAGCTAAATTACAAAGGAACCACATGCCCACATTATCAAAATACAAACTTTCCTACTCAAATAGTACCAATACATGCTAGATGATCATAATCTCAAGTTAATTTAACAACAAAGTCTAATTGGATCCTCAGTTTCATGAAATGGGAAAACCCCTAATTTCTAATCCTAGAATTTCCTCCAATCCCCAGAAGGGTTTTAATCATGCAATAGGTCAAGTAATTATCATCTACTAGTCTAATACATTACTAGTTTACAATATCAACAATAATAATTCAACAATCAATCCCCAATTACAGCTCTCTTATTCTCAATAAGGTATTTCTCTTATTTCCCCCATCTAAGAATCATACTTAGGATGAAGATTAACTAAAACACATTAATAAAAAGGGGGAAAGATTACCTTAAAGATGATACTCCACTTAAATCTTCAAGAAATTTGCTCTCCAAGCTCTAGGACCGAGAGGAATTATTTTGGGGAGTGAAAGGATTCTAGGTCATTAACTCTCTTAAATATGAAAATTGTTTCTCCGGCGGAATCGATTTCGCTGGAGCGGACACTCTGCGGCGGAAAACCTATCCGTTGAAGCAAACCCACTTAAAACTTGGACATCCGCTGGGGTGAAAGGAAATGCCATAGAGGCGCTCCCGCCCCGGCGATGAACTTATCCGCTAAGGTGGACTCTATGCTCATGGAAGAACCTTCTTTGTCGAGCCAAACCTCCACTGAGGCAGACATGCAGAGGCGGAAAGAAGGGCGCTGGGGTGCACACCAGACACCAGCAATGCCCAAAACTCACCAACTCTCTGTCAACCACATGAAACACTCCTGAGACCTTCCAGACACAAGACAAACACACATTCTTATCATAAAACACATTCCAGACCTACTCGTGCACTCGAATTTCTCGGAAAAGGTCTCTACGGCTCGGGTTTGACTAAAGTCAACTCTTAAGTTTTAATTCCAAAATTTTACAACTAAACCTTCAAAACGCACCCGTTTTTCTCGGAAACTGAACCAATGGCTCGACTAAGTCATAAACGTCATTCCGACACTAATGAAACTATAAATAGAGCGCGTTTACCCAGAAGTCAACTATGGGTCAAACTCTTCTATTTTCTTAACTTGGGATTTCTCAAACCTACTAAAATGAGTCTGAAACCTACCCGATTGCTTCAAAAATTGTGTCACCCATCCCCGCAAGTCCCAAACAAGTAAATAAAGACTTAGGAAGGGTAATTTAGGGGTTTCCGGCCTGGCAAAATAAGCAAAATGAGTTTTTGAGTCATTACAACCAGCCTCATTGTATAATGGGAGTCCATCTACCAGTAGTCCAGATATGATCTTCATATCCTGAAGTTCGAAGATGAAAGGTGTGAGTCTTCGGTAGAGATGGCAGTGGATCCTGGACCCGGTGGATCCAGATCCGTTTTATAGGATATGGATCTTCAAAATTTGGACCCGACAGATCCGGATCAGACCCGGATCCATTTCTGACGGATCAGATCTGGATCTTGTATTTGAGATCCGTATCCGACCCGTGGATCCATTTTTTATTAAATATATTCATAACCTAGAATGTAATTTTATAAGTATTTTCTTAAAATTGCTAAGCACATCCTTGCAAGTTTAATTCTCAAAACATGTTTAATTTATCCCCGCGTTAACTCATAAACCAAAAAATAAAGAGGTAACTTCGATAATAAAATCAATGTTATATTAGTGAATGACTAACATCTCCATAGACAAGTAGTTAAAATTATATTCACTTCATTTGTGAAGATTTCAAGCACATGCAAGTTAAGTTCGCATTGTGAAAATACTAGTCAGCATTTTCCACAACTATTGTCATTGTCCAACATTTTCAATTAATAGCTCACAATCAAAACGAGACAACGAACAAAATATCTCATATGAACATTTCAAAATTGAAACACAGTAAACTGTTAGCTAAGTAAAAATCGTTTGTTAGTTCAAAAAGAAATCTTAGCATGGTTACATTCTTAGCAAAGCAAATTTTTTTAAATGTGAATCCAGATCCGATCCGTGGACCCGGTGGATCCGATGGATCCAGATTTAGATCTGATTTTTATGGATCCGATGGATCTGGATTTAGGTATGAAAAATGGATCTGGATCTGGATCTAGTAGGATCCGGTCCAGATCCGATCCGTTGCCATCCCTAGTCTTCGATCACCATCACTCAATCATGGCTGTCACAAGAGCCTGATCATGTTGTACCCGACCAACAACGATGCAACGATATATACCGCCCCATTGTATTATCTCTAAGATGCATGGATATGGGGGGCGAGCCTGTGAAAGATTCCATGCATGTTCCACACTACAAGGATGGAACAACGCCCCTATATGTATCCGCCAAGTCCATAATAACTCGGACCTATGATTATTTTATAAGGCAAGTACTGAATCATCGATGGCCCCCAGGTGAACGCTAGGATCTATAGAGGTATCATATCTGTACAATCATTATCTTGTACTATTAATTATCTTATCATTTATTAATAAATTATATTAACTAACTTATCATTTATCGAGAAATTATACTAACTAACTAATCATTTATTGGGAAATTATATTAACTATCTAATTTTTTGGGAAATTATAATAATGATGTTTAATAATAAATTAATGTTTTAGTTTATCATTCGTTCATTTTATGATAAGTTTGAAGTTTATCTTTTATTCTAAATTTGAGAATTAGAATAATTATGTTGTATTATATTTTTATGAATAATTAAAAATTACTTATTTAATTAATTACTTAACTAATAATGTGTTTACAAATAACTAAACTATTTAAGTCGTCGGCCAGTCAAACTAATTTTTACTGGGAAATTACATTAACGAACTAATTTTTATCGAAAAATCCTAAATTAATGATGTTCAATTCTAAACTAAAGATTAACTATTAATAATTGATAATTAATTATTATACTAACTACAATTAATGAAAAATTATATTAATGATGTTTTTAATCCTAAACTAATGATGTTAAATCCTAAACTAAGTAATAAAATAATGACGAACTAATTCATTTAACGGGAAATTATATTAAGCACCTAATTAATAATTAGTTAAAAATTAACACATAAAATTAGATAATTAATTAGCACATTAATAATTAACATGGAATAAACAATTTACAAATAAATAAGTTAACAATTAGATAATAAACAAATAAAAATTATTAGGAGATTACTATCTTTTTTGATCAAATAATTAAGAAATGATTAACAAATATTTAACAATTAGTAGATTATTATATTTTTCTAATAAAATAATTATGACCATTAACAAATTAAAAAAATTTAAAAAGGGGGGGGGGGGGGGGGGGCTGGGAAGTTCGCTACTGCCCGTATTACGCAAAAAAAAATTGCGAAAAACTATACTTTTTTGAAATTCTGAGACTATAAATCATTAATTATACTTAGGATAATAATGTATTTAAAAATATAATTAGAAAGTTTATAGTAAAATACCTAGATTGAAATTTGTTTTTTGAGTTTTGAAATGGAGTTCTACGTCTCTTTATTCCGAAATTCAAGCTTCGAATCTTGTTCCTTGACTTGAATATACCGAGAATCTTAATTTTCGGGTTGAAATTTAAACCAAAACCCGACCCTTTTTTGAGTGTGGGACCTCGGTTAAAATATGTTAATGGTGTTTTTTATTTAAAATGAGAGTGGTGGGACCGATGGGGAAGAAAACGATTGGGCCGATTCAACTACCTTATTGCGCAGAAAATTTCTGCGCAAAATGACTTAACATTGACGTAACAATTAAGTTCTTTTGGGCAGTAAATCATTATTTTTTTTTGGAGTATTTTGGTTGCATTAGATCTTTAAGTTTAGAATTCCTCCCAAACTTGAGCGAGGGGGCCCTTGATGGAAAGAAACATATCTCCTTCCACGAGGAAGAAGACAATCAGGTAATGTGAAGACTGATAACTCCCCGGCGGCATGCATTAGCTTCGGATCCGAACATTGAAATAGGCACATGAAGATTCCACTGCTTTCTTCTCATATTCCTTGACCCCAATGTTACCCATTTATTTTGGATAGCCATGAAAATATATGTATTAGTTTTGAGGCGAGCACACCAAAATTAGGTGGCTATTTTTCAATACTTAAGAGGCAATTTTGTTCCGTTTATTCTTTCTATATTTATTTATTTTTTAAACTTTTTAGTTTGAGAATTCCATTTTTCTACGGAGACCGGAGCAGTTCTCCCTTGATAATGACGACGACACCTAATTTTGTCCCCGCAAATGACAACAGCCAATTTACTTGGAAAAGGTGCAAACGTCCAATTCCAACTTGAAAAGAAATGATGCTTCCTTTAATCATTCCCCTCTCTCTCTCTCTCTCTCTCTCTCTCAATGGAGAATTCAAAAAGCAACAATAATGAAGCAGCAGCCAAAACCACAACCCCTATAGCGGCTGATGACAATAATCACCAACGAGAAAACCCTAATGGGTCAGAAGGGGATAGCAGTGTGCAAGTGAATGGGAATGGTAATGAAGGCGGAACTTGTCGGAGAACTCTTTTCACCGAGCTTAGTCAGGTCGATGCTGATCTTTCTCTCGCCCGCACCTTGCAGGACCAGGTTTCTCCCTATGCACATTACCTCGCATCAATATGACCTCCCTTATCTTTTTTTTTTTTTTTTGCTGCTAAGGATATATTTCTGAACAATGGGTTTAATTTCAACTCCAATATGTTTACTTTACTTTAAAATTAGGATTGGAGCTTTTTTAACATCTCAAGATTCAGTTTTTGTGACCCTAGATTAGCACTAAGTGTATATAGGTATCTTTGATGATGATATTGCCTAATACTATATTACAACGACAACAACAAAATTCCCAGTGTTTTCCCACAAGTGGAGTAGAGAGGCGGTTTCCAATAGACCCTCGCCTCAAAATAGAAGTTTTTCGAAGCAGGGTTGCAAGAACAATATGAAAAGGAAGGATGCAACACAAGGACTTCCCAATATACTCAAAGTCTTGTGCATATGGAATAAAGTACTTTTAAAGTGTCCGAGAACTAACTGAATTTACTTTGTTTGTTGAACTTCTATATAGAAATGATTTTAGCTTATTTTAGAAGAGGATTCAATCGAATCAAAGTTCATAACTTTTCTATGAGGTAAATATAATCTAAACACTAGAAGCCCTTTCTAGAATGATTGTACCACACACTTGATTGAATTAACATATATAACATATTTAAGAGTCAAATTTATAAAGCAGTACCAGAAATAAATAGTTCACTGAAAGCTATCATAGTCCCAAAAGTTAGGCCTGTGCAAATTGATCTGTTTGGTGTAAAAAAATATTGGCTTCTATAATTTTGAAACTGAAGTGGACTTGCAGCCAATTTTTTAATGAACAAATTATTGTTGAATATGCCAAGCCTAGACAGAGTAGAGATTGATCAAGATGTTTTGGCGAGATGGAGTGGGGGGGGGGGGGGGGAGTTGGCCAGCGGTAGAGGATTCTTGATTTTCCTAAAACTGGTGTAGCAATTTGCCATTGTGGTGGCTGAGGTAAGATGCTGCTGCTGGGAAATCATGTTTATTTAGAGAGACGGTTATAGGCTTGTGGTGGTGAGTCAAGCCTATGATAGTTATTCAGCTGGGAAAATAAAGTGAAGACAAAGCCAGAGAAACGAAGGTCATAAAAAGAGAAACGGAGAGCTAACAGGAGTATGGAAAAGCCAAAAGAAATAGAGTATCAAGATTAAATAAAGAAATGTGAAGAAAGGAAAGTGAAAATGAGAAGAGTAAGAGGGAGGGGAATGTGGGGACAAGCGAGAGAAGGAAAAAGAAAAAGAACTATAAAAGTAATAGTAAGAGGGTTGATCCCTTTGCATGGATTGTAGAGGTTAAATTTAGACTATATGACTAAAGATCGTGTTGCAATAACAAACTTAATATAGCATCATAAACTCAAGTGTTTTGGTTGCTAACTGAATTGTGGTTGATTCTTCCAGGAATAACTGAGTAATACACATCCCATCCAAATAGGCCCAAGTAATTTTTGGACCAAACTGAAAATGATGAAGCTTTTTTATCCGCAGCAGTAATCTTGTGGTGGAACTATATAACTGAGATTCTTTCCCTAACTTGGTTCTTTCTGCACTGGTGATCTTGAAATATGAAATGTAAAGGTTCATTTAATCCTATTTGGGACTTCAGAGGCATCAATGAAACTAAGATTTTCTCTTGAAGGAATGAAATCTTTTCTGTCTTGTTTGTCCTTTACAGTCTTTGCTTGTAATTATGAGATGAAGCCCTTATGTTTTATATTTTGGGAATAGGAAAGGGCTTATATGATGCTTAGTATGAACGATGATGATGATGATGATGGAGATTTTGATGATCCAAGCGAAGAAGAAGATGATGGTAGTAATGTGGATGAGGATGACGAAGATGCATTTGATGTGCATGCTCATGATGAAGCTAGTGAGGATGAGAACCAAGGGGTTGAGTTAGAGCCATCAGCTTTTTCTAGTGATGAGGCCTATGCCAGAGCACTACAAGATGCCGAAGAGAGAGAAATGGCAGCTAGATTATTGGCCCTTGCCGGGATAAATGAAAGTAAGTCCTTTTTGTTGAAACTTATTTTTACTATTGTTTTTGGCCTTTTTATTTCGTTATGTTATCATGTAAAATACTGACGAATCTATGATTTTTAGTGTATGTTGGACAAACGCAAGATGAAGAGGATCGTGGTATTAATTCGCAGGTAACGATCTGTTTTAGCATTCTAATGAAGTCAGCTTAACAGTATTACTTCTGAAGATCAAATTGATATTATCATTCATATGCATTAGTTCATCAGCTTTTTCATATTCTAGCATGGATCTTACATCTTGAGCTCCCTCAGCTTCTATTTTCTTAAAATTCAGAAGAGTCAACATTTATAAATTTTAAGGTTGGTTAATATGATTAAATTCAATTAATCTTCATCTTGGACAATTACATCCACCTATTGCCATCCTGTCCCACGGTAGGGACAACCGCATGCAGAATATGTTCATGACAGTTTCTGATATTAGTATATTACTAAAGAATAAGAATAGTTTGGAAAGTTAAGAAATTTGGTAAATACAGAATCTGAACACAAACGCGCGCATACACAAACACATGTATTTCTTTTAGATTCTTAGTAAATAAACGAGATGTGCTTTTGCTGTTGTTGAAGGATGTTTGGTTATCCTGTTCTGCAGACTTGCGGAATAAAACAATATCCCAATAGGGGGTATTTGAGAAACGCCTTACATTTTCTTACGGCTTCTGCTCTATGTCCTGAAGAACAGATCTCGGATTACTGAAAATATGATAGGTTTGTGCATAGAAGACCACAATCTTAAAAGTATCAGTATATATAGTTAAAAGCATCCTCGTATGCACATGAAATTTCTTTTTAAAAAAACATTAAGTGTACTACAGTAGTTTTATACTATTAGTCTAGATAGTACCAGTACAACCAGTCATCATACCACGGTCTCCTTTAAATAGCCCAATAAGAGTGGTTCAGAATACAGGTCTTTGGAAGGAGACAATAATAGTAACATTACGCAGAGAAGGAAACTATCTTGACTAAGCAAGTGGCATAGGGCACCTAATTGTAAGTGAAAAAGCTACTTATGTCTATTATGATTGTAAAAACTTGATACCATGTGAGGAAATAGGAGAAGGGTAGAGAATGAATAGTAACTGATGATATTTGATTTACAAGACACCTCTATTTTTATGTATGAGATAGAATCAGTTAATACTAACTCTAACACTGTAACATTCTTATGCAATAATACTTATTATTCTAATAAAAGCAGCTACTAGGAAAAAATTGAACAAAGCAATGACAAGAAGAATAAAAACAAAGCCACATCCGATTATGAAAAATTTACCAGCGCAGACCATTGAAGATTGAACCCTTGCTTATAGGGGTGCATATTCGCATTGTGTAAATTATACTTGCTAGAACCTTTCTGTTCCTTTTCTGATAAAGTTTCTACGTAAGAATCAACTTGTTAGAATTAAGAGGAGAGAATCTAATGGAGTTGTTGCCTTGCATTGTGTAAATTATACTTGCTAGAACCTTTCTATTCCTTTTATGGTAAAGTTTCTACGTAAGAATCAACTTGTTAGAATTAAGGGGCCTTGCATTGTGTAAATTTTAGAATTAAACGGTAAGAATCAACTTGTTAGAATTAAGGGGCCTTGCATTTGCATTGTGTAAATTATACTTGCTAGAACCTTTCTGTTCCTTTTATGGATAAAGTTTCTACGTAAGAATCAACTTGTTAGAATTAAGAGAGAATCTAATGGTTGTGTAAATTATACTTGCTAGAACATTTCTATTCCTTTTATGGTAAAGTTTCTACGTAAGAATCAACTTGTTAGAATTAAGGGGCCTTGCATTGTGTAAATTATACTTGCTAGAACCTTTCTGTTCCTTTTCTGATAAAGTTTCTACGTAAGAATCAACTTGTTAGAATTAATAATAGAGAATCTAATGGAGTTGTTGCCTTGCATTGTGTAAATTATACTTGCTAGAACCTTTCTATTCCTTTTATGGTAAAGTTTCTACGTAAGAATCAACTTGTTAGAATTAAGGGGCCTTGCATTGTGTAAATTATACTTGCTAGAACCTTTCTGTTCCTTTTCTGATAAAGTTTCTACGTAAGAATCAACTTGTTAGAATTAAGAGGAGAGAATCTAATGGAGTTGTTGCCTTGCATTGTGTAAATTATACTTGCTAGAACATTTCTGTTCCATTTATGGTAAAGTTTCTATGTAAGAATCAACTTGTTAAAATTAAGTGGCCCTGCATTGTGTAATTTGTACTTGCTAGAATCTTTTTGTTCCTTTTCGATAAAGTTTATACGTAAGAATCAACTTGTTAGAATTAAGAGGAGAGAATCTAATGGAGTTGTTGCCTTGCATTGTGAAAATTATACTTGCTAGAACCTTTTTTGTTCCTTTTATGGTAAAGTTTCTATGTAAGAATCAACTTGTTAGAATTAAGGGGCATTGCATTGTGTAAATTATACTTGCTAGAACCTTTCTGTTCCTTTTTATGTTAAAGTTTCTATGTAAGAATCAAATTGTTAGAATTAATGGGCCTTGCAATGTGTGAATTATATTTTCTAGAACCTCTCTTTGTTCCTTTTATGGTAACGTTTCTATGTAAGAATCAACTTGTTAGAATTAAGGGGCCTTGCATTGTGTAAATTATACTTGCTAGAATCTTACTGTTCCTTTTCTAATAAAGTTTCTACGTGCGAATCAACTTGTTAGAATTAAGAAGAGAGAATGTAATGGAGTTGTTGCCTTGCATTGTGTAAATTATACTTGCTAGAACATTTCTATTCCTTTTATGGTAAAGTTTCTACGTAAGAATCAACTTGTTAGAATTAAGGGGCATTGCATTGTGTAAATTATACTTGCTAGAACCTTTCTGTTCCTTTTATGGTAAAGTTTCTATGTAAGAATCAACTTGTTAGAATTAATGGGCCTTGAATTATGTAAATTATACTTGCTAGAACCTTTCTCGTTCCTTTTATGGTAAAGTTTCTACGTAAGAATCAACTTGTTAGAATTAAGGGGCCTTGCATTATGTAAATTATATTTGCTAGAACCTTTCTGTTCCTTTTCTGAAAAGTTTTTACGTAAGAATCAACTTGGTAGAATTAAGAGGAGAGAATGTAATGGAGTTGTTGCCTTGCATTGTGTAAATTATACTTGCTAGTACATTTCTATTCCTTTTATGGTAAAGTTTCTACGTAAGAATCAACTTGATAGAATTAAGGGGCCTTGCATTGTGTAAATTATACTTGCTAGAACCTTTTTGTTCCTTTTCTGATAAAGTTTATACGTAAGAATCAACTTGTTAGAATTAAGAGGAGAGAATCTAATGGAGTTGTTGCCTTGCATTGTGTAAATTATACTTGCTAGAACATTTCTATTCCTTTTATGGTAAAGTTTCTACGTAAGAATCAACTTGATAGAATTAAGGGGAATTGCATTGTGTAAATTATACTTGCTAGAACCTTTCTGTTCCTTTTATGGTAAAGTTTCTATGTAAGAATAAACTTGGTAGAATTAATGGGCCTTGCAATGTGTAAATTATATTTGCTAGAACCTTTTTGTTTCTTTTATGGTAACGTTTCTATGTAAGAATCAACTTGTTAGAATTAAGGGGCCTTGCATTGTGTAAATTATACTTGCTAGAATCTTTCTGTTCCTTTTCTGATAAAGTTTCTACGTAAGAATCAACTTGTTAGAATTAATAATAGAGAATCTAATGGAGTTGTTGCCTTGCATTGCATTGTGTAAATTATACTTGCTAGAACCTTTCTATTCCTTTTATGGTAAAGTTTCTACGTAAGAATCAACTTGTTAGAATTAAGGGGCCTTGCATTGTGTAAATTATACTTGCTAGAACCTTTCTTCGTTCCTTTTCGATAAAGTTTCTACGTAAGAATCAACTTGTTAGAATTAAGAGGAGAGAATCTAATGGAGTTGTTGCCTTGCATTGTGTAAATTATACTTGCTAGAACATTTCTGTTCCATTTATGGTAAAGTTTCTATGTAAGAATCAACTTGTTAAAATTAAGTGGCCCTGCATTGTGTAATTTGTACTTGCTAGAATCTTTTTGTTCCTTTCTGATAAAGTTTATACGTAAGAATCAACTTGTTAGAATTAAGAGGAGAGAATCTAATGGAGTTGTTGCCTTGCATTGTGAAAATTATACTTGCTAGAACCTTTTTTGTTCCTTTTATGGTAAAGTTTCTATGTAAGAATCAACTTGTTAGAATTAAGGGGCATTGCATTGTGTAAATTATACTTGCTAGAACCTTTCTGTTCCTTTTATGTTAAAGTTTCTATGTAAGAATCAAATTGTTAGAATTAATGGGCCTTGCAATGTGTGAATTATATTTTCTAGAACCTCTCTGTTCCTTTTATGGTAACGTTTCTATGTAAGAATCAACTTGTTAGAATTAAGGGGCCTTGCATTGTGTAAATTATACTTGCTAGAATCTTACTTTTTCCTTTTCTAATAAAGTTTCTACGTGCGAATCAACTTGTTAGAATTAAGAAGAGAGAATGTAATGGAGTTGTTGCCTTGCATTGTGTAAATTATACTTGCTAGAACATTTCTATTCCTTTTATGGTAAAGTTTCTACGTAAGAATCAACTTGTTAGAATTAAGGGGCATTGCATTGTGTAAATTATACTTGCTAGAACCTTTCTTTCTTTTATGGTAAAGTTTCTATGTAAGAATCAACTTGTTAGAATTAATGGGCCTTGAATTATGTAAATTATACTTGCTAGAACCTTTCTGTTCCTTTTATGGTAAAGTTTCTACGTAAGAATCAACTTGTTAGAATTAAGGGGCCTTGCATTATGTAAATTATATTTGCTAGAACCTTTCTGTTCCTTTTCTGAAAAGTTTTTACGTAAGAATCAACTTGGTAGAATTAAGAGGAGAGAATGTAATGGAGTTGTTGCCTTGCATTGTGTAAATTATACTTGCTAGTACATTTCTATTCCTTTTATGGTAAAGTTTCTACGTAAGAATCAACTTGATAGTATTAAGGGGCCTTGCATTGTGTAAATTATACTTGCTAGAACCTTTCTGTTCCTTTTCTGATAAAGTTTTTACGTAAGAATCAACTTGTTAGAATTAAGAGGAGAGAATCTAATGGAGTTGTTGCCTTGCATTGTGTAAATTATACTTGCTAGAACATTTCTATTCCTTTTATGGTAAAGTTTCTACGTAAGAATCAACTTGATAGAATTAAGGGGAATTGCATTGTGTAAATTATACTTGCTAGAACCTTTCTGTTCCTTTTATGATAAAGTTTCTATGTAAGAATAAACTTGGTAGAATTAATGGGCCTTGCAATGTGTAAATTATATTTGCTAGAACCTTTTTGTTTCTTTTATGGTATCGTTTCTATGTAAGAATCAACTTGTTAGAATTAAGGGGCCTTGCATTGTGTAAATTATACTTGCTAGAATCTTTCTGTTCCTTTTCTGATAAAGTTTCTACGTAAGAATCAACTTGTTAGAATTAATAATAGAGAATCTAATGGAGTTGTTGCCTTGCATTGTGTAAATTATACTTGCTAGAACCTTTCTATTCCTTTTATGGTAAAGTTTCTACGTAAGAATCAACTTGTTAGAATTAAGGGGCCTTGCATTGTGTAAATTATACTTGCTAGAACCTTTCTGTTCCTTTTCTGATAAAGTTTCTACGTAAGAATCAACTTGTTAGAATTAAGAGGAGAGAATCTAATGGAGTTGTTGCCTTGCATTGTGTAAATTATACTTGCTAGAACATTTCTGTTCCATTTATGGTAAAGTTTCTATGTAAGAATCAACTTGTTAAAATTAAGTGGCCCTGCATTGTGTAATTTGTACTTGCTAGAATCTTTTTGTTCCTTTTCTGATAAAGTTTATACGTAAGAATCAACTTGTTAGAATTAAGAGGAGAGAATCTAATGGAGTTGTTGCCTTGCATTGTGAAAATTATACTTGCTAGAACCTTTTTTGTTCCTTTTATGGTAAAGTTTCTATGTAAGAATCAACTTGTTAGAATTAAGGGGCATTGCATTGTGTAAATTATACTTGCTAGAACCTTTCTTCCTTTTATGTTAAAGTTTCTATGTAAGAATCAAATTGTTAGAATTAATGGGCCTTGCAATGTGTGAATTATATTTTCTAGAATCTCTCTGTTCCTTTTATGGTAACGTTTCTATGTAAGAATCAACTTGTTAGAATTAAGGGGCCTTGCATTGTGTAAATTATACTTGCTAGAATCTTACTGTTCCTTTTCTAATAAAGTTTCTACGTGCGAATCAACTTGTTAGAATTAAGAAGAGAGAATGTAATGGAGTTGTTGCCTTGCATTGTGTAAATTATACTTGCTAGAACATTTCTATTCCTTTTATGGTAAAGTTTCTACGTAAGAATCAACTTGTTAGAATTAAGGGGCATTGCATTGTGTAAATTATACTTGCTAGAACCTTTCTGTTCCTTTTATGGTAAAGTTTCTATGTAAGAATCAACTTGTTAGAATTAATGGGCCTTGAATTGTGTAAATTATACTTGCTAGAACCTTTCTGTTCCTTTTATGGTAAAGTTTCTACGTAAGAATCAACTTGTTAGAATTAAGGGGCCTTGCATTATGTAAATTATATTTGCTAGAACCTTTCTGTTCCTTTTCTGAAAAGTTTTTACGTAAGAATCAACTTGGTAGAATTAAGAGGAGAGAATGTAATGGAGTTGTTGCCTTGCATTGTGTAAATTATACTTGCTAGTACATTTCTATTCCTTTTATGGTAAAGTTTCTACGTAAGAATCAACTTGATAGAATTAAGGGGCCTTGCATTGTGTAAATTATACTTGCTAGAACCTTTCTGTTCCTTTTCTGATAAAGTTTTTACGTAAGAATCAACTTGTTAGAATTAAGAGGAGAGAATCTAATGGAGTTGTTGCCTTGCATTGTGTAAATTATACTTGCTAGAACATTTCTATTCCTTTTATGGTAAAGTTTCTACGTAAGAATCAACTTGATAGAATTAAGGGGAATTGCATTGTGTAAATTATACTTGCTAGAACCTTTCTGTTCCTTTTATGGTAAAGTTTCTATGTAAGAATAAACTTGGTAGAATTAATGGGCCTTGCAATGTGTAAATTATATTTGCTAGAACCTTTTTGTTTCTTTTATGGTATCGTTTCTATGTAAGAATCAACTTGTTAGAATTAAGGGGCCTTGCATTGTGTAAATTATACTTGCTAGAATCTTTACTTTCCTTTTCGATAAAGTTTCTACGTAAGAATCAACTTGTTAGAATTAATAATAGAGAATCTAATGGAGTTGTTGCCTTGCATTGTGTAAATTATACTTGCTAGAACCTTTCTATTCCTTTTATGGTAAAGTTTCTACGTAAGAATCAACTTGTTAGAATTAAGGGGCCTTGCATTGTGTAAATTATACTTGCTAGAACCTTTCTGTTCCTTTTCTGATAAAGTTTCTACGTAAGAATCAACTTGTTAGAATTAAGAGGAGAGAATCTAATGGAGTTGTTGCCTTGCATTGTGTAAATTATACTTGCTAGAACATTTCTGTTCCATTTATGGTAAAGTTTCTATGTAAGAATCAACTTGTTAAAATTAAGTGGCCCTGCATTGTGTAATTTGTACTTGCTAGAATCTTTTTGTTCCTTTCTGATAAAGTTTATACGTAAGAATCAACTTGTTAGAATTAAGAGGAGAGAATCTAATGGAGTTGTTGCCTTGCATTGTGAAAATTATACTTGCTAGAACCTTTTTTGTTCCTTTTATGGTAAAGTTTCTATGTAAGAATCAACTTGTTAGAATTAAGGGGCATTGCATTGTGTAAATTATACTTGCTAGAACCTTTCTGTTCCTTTTATGTTAAAGTTTCTATGTAAGAATCAAATTGTTAGAATTAATGGGCCTTGCAATGTGTGAATTATATTTTCTAGAACCTCTCTGTTCCTTTTATGGTAACGTTTCTATGTAAGAATCAACTTGTTAGAATTAAGGGGCCTTGCATTGTGTAAATTATACTTGCTAGAATCTTCTTTCTTCCTTTTCTAATAAAGTTTCTACGTGCGAATCAACTTGTTAGAATTAAGAAGAGAGAATGTAATGGAGTTGTTGCCTTGCATTGTGTAAATTATACTTGCTAGAACATTTCTATTCCTTTTATGGTAAAGTTTCTACGTAAGAATCAACTTGTTAGAATTAAGGGGCATTGCATTGTGTAAATTATACTTGCTAGAACCTTTCTGTTTCTTTTATGGTAAAGTTTCTATGTAAGAATCAACTTGTTAGAATTAATGGGCCTTGAATTGTGTAAATTATACTTGCTAGAACCTTTCTGTTCCTTTTATGGTAAAGTTTCTACGTAAGAATCAACTTGTTAGAATTAAGGGGCCTTGCATTATGTAAATTATATTTGCTAGAACCTTTCTGTTCCTTTTCTGAAAAGTTTTTACGTAAGAATCAACTTGGTAGAATTAAGAGGAGAGAATGTAATGGAGTTGTTGCCTTGCATTGTGTAAATTATACTTGCTAGTACATTTCTATTCCTTTTATGGTAAAGTTTCTACGTAAGAATCAACTTGATAGTATTAAGGGGCCTTGCATTGTGTAAATTATACTTGCTAGAACCTTTCTGTTCCTTTTCGATAAAGTTTTTACGTAAGAATCAACTTGTTAGAATTAAGAGGAGAGAATCTAATGGAGTTGTTGCCTTGCATTGTGTAAATTATACTTGCTAGAACATTTCTATTCCTTTTATGGTAAAGTTTCTACGTAAGAATCAACTTGATAGAATTAAGGGGAATTGCATTGTGTAAATTATACTTGCTAGAACCTTTCTGTTCCTTTTATGGTAAAGTTTCTATGTAAGAATAAACTTGGTAGAATTAATGGGCCTTGCAATGTGTAAATTATATTTGCTAGAACCTTTTTGTTTCTTTTATGGTATCGTTTCTATGTAAGAATCAACTTGTTAGAATTAAGGGGCCTTGCATTGTGTAAATTATACTTGCTAGAATCTTTCTGTTCCTTTTCTGATAAAGTTTCTACGTAAGAATCAACTTGTTAGAATTAATAATAGAGAATCTAATGGAGTTGTTGCCTTGCATTGTGTAAATTATACTTGCTAGAACCTTTCTATTCCTTTTATGGTAAAGTTTCTACGTAAGAATCAACTTGTTAGAATTAAGGGGCCTTGCATTGTGTAAATTATACTTGCTAGAACCTTTCTCGTTCCTTTTCTCGATAAAGTTTCTACGTAAGAATCAACTTGTTAGAATTAAGAGGAGAGAATCTAATGGAGTTGTTGCCTTGCATTGTGTAAATTATACTTGCTAGAACATTTCTGTTCCATTTATGGTAAAGTTTCTATGTAAGAATCAACTTGTTAAAATTAAGTGGCCCTGCATTGTGTAATTTGTACTTGCTAGAATCTTTTTGTTCCTTTTCGATAAAGTTTATACGTAAGAATCAACTTGTTAGAATTAAGAGGAGAGAATCTAATGGAGTTGTTGCCTTGCATTGTGAAAATTATACTTGCTAGAACCTTTTTTGTTCCTTTTATGGTAAAGTTTCTACGTAAGAATCAACTTGTTAGAATTAAGGGGCATTGCATTGTGTAAATTATACTTGCTAGAACCTTTCTTCCTTTTATGTTAAAGTTTCTATGTAAGAATCAAATTGTTAGAATTAATGGGCCTTGCAATGTGTGAATTATATTTGCTAGAACCTTTCTGTTCTTTTTATGGTAACGTTTCTATGTAAGAATCAACTTGTTAGAATTAAGGGGCCTTGCATTGTGTAAATTATACTTGCTAGAATCTTACTTGTTCCTTTTCTAATAAAGTTTCTACGTAAGAATCAACTTGTTAGAATTAAGAGGAGAGAATGTAATGGAGTTGTTGCCTTGCATTGTGTAAATTATACTTGCTAGAACCTTTCTATTCCTTTTATGGTAAAGTTTCTACGTAAGAATCAACTTGTTAGAATTAAGGGGCATTGCATTGTGTAAATTATACTTGCTAGAACCTTTCTGTTCCTTTTATGGTAAAGTTTCTATGTAAGAATCAACTTGTTAGAATTAATGGGCCTTGAATTGTGTAAATTATACTTGCTAGAACCTTTCTGTTCCTTTTATGGTAAAGTTTCTACGTAAGAATCAACTTGTTAGAATTAAGTGGCCCTACATTGTGTAATTTGTACTTGCTAGAATCTTTTTGTTCCTTTTCTGATAAAGTTTATACGTAAGAATCAACTTGTTAGAATTAAGAGGAGAGAATCTAATGGAGTTGTTGCCTTGCATTGTGAAAATTATACTTGCTAGAACCTTTTTTGTTCCTTTTATGGTAAAGTTTCTATGTAAGAATCAACTTGTTAGAATTAAGGGGCATTGCATTGTGTAAATTATACTTGCTAGAACCTTTCTTTCCTTTTATGTTAAAGTTTCTATGTAAGAATCAAATTGTTAGAATTAATGGGCCTTGCAATGTGTGAATTATATTTTCTAGAACCTCTCTGTTCCTTTTATGGTAACGTTTCTATGTAAGAATCAACTTGTTAGAATTAAGGGGCCTTGCATTGTGTAAATTATACTTGCTAGAATCTTACTTGTTCCTTTTCTAATAAAGTTTCTACGTGCGAATCAACTTGTTAGAATTAAGAAGAGAGAATGTAATGGAGTTGTTGCCTTGCATTGTGTAAATTATACTTGCTAGAACATTTCTATTCCTTTTATGGTAAAGTTTCTACGTAAGAATCAACTTGTTAGAATTAAGGGGCATTGCATTGTGTAAATTATACTTGCTAGAACCTTTCTGTTCCTTTTATGGTAAAGTTTCTATGTAAGAATCAACTTGTTAGAATTAATGGGCCTTGAATTATGTAAATTATACTTGCTAGAACCTTTCTGTTCCTTTTATGGTAAAGTTTCTACGTAAGAATCAACTTGTTAGAATTAAGGGGCCTTGCATTATGTAAATTATATTTGCTAGAACCTTTCTCGTTCCTTTTCGAAAAGTTTTTACGTAAGAATCAACTTGGTAGAATTAAGAGGAGAGAATGTAATGGAGTTGTTGCCTTGCATTGTGTAAATTATACTTGCTAGTACATTTCTATTCCTTTTATGGTAAAGTTTCTACGTAAGAATCAACTTGATAGAATTAAGGGGCCTTGCATTGTGTAAATTATACTTGCTAGAACCTTTCTTTCCTTTTCGATAAAGTTTTTACGTAAGAATCAACTTGTTAGAATTAAGAGGAGAGAATCTAATGGAGTTGTTGCCTTGCATTGTGTAAATTATACTTGCTAGAACATTTCTATTCCTTTTATGGTAAAGTTTCTACGTAAGAATCAACTTGATAGAATTAAGGGGAATTGCATTGTGTAAATTATACTTGCTAGAACCTTTCTGTTCCTTTTATGGTAAAGTTTCTATGTAAGAATAAACTTGGTAGAATTAATGGGCCTTGCAATGTGTAAATTATATTTGCTAGAACCTTTTTGTTTCTTTTATGGTAACGTTTCTATGTAAGAATCAACCTGTTAGAATTAAGGGGCCTTGCATTGTGTAAATTATACTTGCTAGAATCTTTCTGTTCCTTTTCTGATAAAGTTTCTACGTAAGAATCAACTTGTTAGAATTAATAATAGAGAATCTAATGGAGTTGTTGCCTTGCATTGTGTAAATTATACTTGCTAGAACCTTTCTATTCCTTTTATGGTAAAGTTTCTACGTAAGAATCAACTTGTTAGAATTAAGGGGCCTTGCATTGTGTAAATTATACTTGCTAGAACCTTTCTCGTTCCTTTTCGATAAAGTTTCTACGTAAGAATCAACTTGTTAGAATTAAGAGGAGAGAATCTAATGGAGTTGTTGCCTTGCATTGTGTAAATTATACTTGCTAGAACATTTCTATTCCATTTATGGTAAAGTTTCTATGTAAGAATCAACTTGTTAAAATTAAGTGGCCCTGCATTGTGTAATTTGTACTTGCTAGAATCTTTTTGTTCCTTTTCTGATAAAGTTTATACGTAAGAATCAACTTGTTAGAATTAAGAGGAGAGAATCTAATGGAGTTGTTGCCTTGCATTGTGAAAATTATACTTGCTAGAACCTTTTTTGTTCCTTTTATGGTAAAGTTTCTACGTAAGAATCAACTTGTTAGAATTAAGGGGAATTGCATTGTGTAAATTATACTTGCTAGAACCTTTCTGTTCCTTTTATGTTAAAGTTTCTATGTAAGAATCAAATTGTTAGAATTAATGGGCCTTGCAATGTGTGAATTATATTTGCTAGAACCTTTTTGTTTCTTTTATGGTAACGTTTCTATGTAAGAATCAACTTGTTAGAATTAAGGGGCCTTGCATTGTGTAAATTATACTTGCTAGAATCTTTCTGTTCCTTTTCTAATAAAGTTTCTACGTAAGAATCAACTTGTTAGAATTAATAATAGAGAATCTAATGGAGTTGTTGCCTTGCATTGTGTAAATTATACTTGCTAGAACCTTTCTATTCCTTTTATGGTAAAGTTTCTACGTAAGAATCAACTTGTTAGAATTAAGGGGCCTTGCATTGTGTAAATTATACTTGCTAGAACCTTTCTGTTCCTTTTCTGATAAAGTTTCTACGTAAGAATCAACTTGTTAGAATTAAGAGGAGAGAGTCTAATGGAGTTGTTGCCTTGCATTGTGTAAATTATACTTGCTAGAACATTTCTGTTCCATTTATGGTAAAGTTTCTATGTAAGAATCAACTTGTTAAAATTAAGTGGCCCTGCATTGTGTAATTTGTACTTGCTAGAATCTTTTTGTTCCTTTTCTGATAAAGTTTATACGTAAGAATCAACTTGTTAGAATTAAGAGGAGAGAATCTAATGGAGTTGTTGCCTTGCATTGTGAAAATTATACTTGCTAGAACCTTTTTTGTTCCTTTTATGGTAAAGTTTCTATGTAAGAATCAACTTGTTAGAATTAAGGGGCATTGCATTGTGTCAATTATACTTGCTAGAACCTTTCTGTTCCTTTTTTGTTAAAGTTTCTATGTAAGAATCAAATTGTTAGAATTAATGGGCCTTGCAATGTGTGAATTATATTTTCTAGAATCTCTCTCGTTCCTTTTATGGTAACGTTTCTATGTAAGAATCAACTTGTTAGAATTAAGGGGCCTTGCATTGTGTAAATTATACTTGCTAGAATCTTACTGTTCCTTTTCTAATAAAGTTTCTACGTGCGAATCAACTTGTTAGAATTAAGAAGAGAGAATGTAATGGAGTTGTTGCCTTGCATTGTGTAAATTATACTTGCTAGAACATTTCTATTCCTTTTATGGTAAAGTTTCTACGTAAGAATCAACTTGTTAGAATTAAGGGGCATTGCATTGTGTAAATTATACTTGCTAGAACCTTTCTGTTCCTTTTATGGTAAAGTTTCTATGTAAGAATCAACTTGTTAGAATTAATGGGCCTTGAATTATGTAAATTATACTTGCTAGAACCTTTCTGTTCCTTTTATGGTAAAGTTTCTACGTAAGAATCAACTTGTTAGAATTAAGGGGCCTTGCATTATGTAAATTATATTTGCTAGAACCTTTCTGTTCCTTTTCTGAAAAGTTTTTACGTAAGAATCAACTTGGTAGAATTAAGAGGAGAGAATGTAATGGAGTTGTTGCCTTGCATTGTGTAAATTATACTTGCTAGTACATTTCTATTCCTTTTATGGTAAAGTTTCTACGTAAGAATCAACTTGATAGAATTAAGGGGCCTTGCATTGTGTAAATTATACTTGCTAGAACCTTTCTGTTCCTTTTCGATAAAGTTTTTACGTAAGAATCAACTTGTTAGAATTAAGAGGAGAGAATCTAATGGAGTTGTTGCCTTGCATTGTGTAAATTATACTTGCTAGAACATTTCTATTCCTTTTATGGTAAAGTTTCTACGTAAGAATCAACTTGATAGAATTAAGGGGAATTGCATTGTGTAAATTATACTTGCTAGAACCTTTCTGTTTCCTTTTATGGTAAAGTTTCTATGTAAGAATAAACTTGGTAGAATTAATGGGCCTTGCAATGTGTAAATTATATTTGCTAGAACCTTTTTGTTTCTTTTATGGTATCGTTTCTATGTAAGAATCAACTTGTTAGAATTAAGGGGCCTTGCATTGTGTAAATTATACTTGCTAGAATCTTTCTGTTCCTTTTCTGATAAAGTTTCTACGTAAGAATCAACTTGTTAGAATTAATAATAGAGAATCTAATGGAGTTGTTGCCTTGCATTGTGTAAATTATACTTGCTAGAACCTTTCTATTCCTTTTATGGTAAAGTTTCTACGTAAGAATCAACTTGTTAGAATTAAGGGGCCTTGCATTGTGTAAATTATACTTGCTAGAACCTTTCTCGTTCCTTTTCTGATAAAGTTTCTACGTAAGAATCAACTTGTTAGAATTAAGAGGAGAGAATCTAATGGAGTTGTTGCCTTGCATTGTGTAAATTATACTTGCTAGAACATTTCTGTTCCATTTATGGTAAAGTTTCTATGTAAGAATCAACTTGTTAAAATTAAGTGGCCCTGCATTGTGTAATTTGTACTTGCTAGAATCTTTTTGTTCCTTTTCTGATAAAGTTTATACGTAAGAATCAACTTGTTAGAATTAAGAGGAGAGAATCTAATGGAGTTGTTGCCTTGCATTGTGAAAATTATACTTGCTAGAACCTTTTTTGTTCCTTTTATGGTAAAGTTTCTATGTAAGAATCAACTTGTTAGAATTAAGGGGCATTGCATTGTGTAAATTATACTTGCTAGAACCTTTCTGTTCCTTTTATGTTAAAGTTTCTATGTAAGAATCAAATTGTTAGAATTAATGGGCCTTGCAATGTGTGAATTATATTTTCTAGAATCTCTCTGTTCCTTTTATGGTAACGTTTCTATGTAAGAATCAACTTGTTAGAATTAAGGGGCCTTGCATTGTGTAAATTATACTTGCTAGAATCTTACTGTTCCTTTTCTAATAAAGTTTCTACGTGCGAATCAACTTGTTAGAATTAAGAAGAGAGAATGTAATGGAGTTGTTGCCTTGCATTGTGTAAATTATACTTGCTAGAACATTTCTATTCCTTTTATGGTAAAGTTTCTACGTAAGAATCAACTTGTTAGAATTAAGGGGCATTGCATTGTGTAAATTATACTTGCTAGAACCTTTCTGTTCCTTTTATGGTAAAGTTTCTATGTAAGAATCAACTTGTTAGAATTAAGAGGAGAGAATCTAATGGAGTTGTTGCCTTGCATTGTGTAAATTATACTTGCTAGAACATTTCTGTTCCTTTTATGGTAAAGTTTCTACGTAAGAATCAACTTGTTAGAATTAAGTGGCCCTACATTGTGTAATTTGTACTTGCTAGAATCTTTTTGTTCCTTTTCTGATAAAGTTTATACGTAAGAATCAACTTGTTAGAATTAAGAGGAGAGAATCTAATGGAGTTGTTGCCTTGCATTGTGAAAATTATACTTGCTAGAACCTTTTTTGTTCCTTTTATGGTAAAGTTTCTATGTAAGAATCAACTTGTTAGAATTAAGGGGCATTGCATTGTGTAAATTATACTTGCTAGAACCTTTCTGTTCCTTTTATGTTAAAGTTTCTATGTAAGAATCAAATTGTTAGAATTAATGGGCCTTGCAATGTGTGAATTATATTTTCTAGAACCTTCTAGTTCCTTTTATGGTAACGTTTCTATGTAAGAATCAACTTGGAATTAAGGGGCCTTGCATTGTGTAAATTATACTTGCTAGAATCTTACTTGTTCCTTTTCTAATAAAGTTTCTACGTGCGAATCAACTTGTTAGAATTAAGAAGAGAGAATGTAATGGAGTTGTTGCCTTGCATTGTGTAAATTATACTTGCTAGAACATTTCTATTCCTTTTATGGTAAAGTTTCTACGTAAGAATCAACTTGTTAGAATTAAGGGGCATTGCATTGTGTAAATTATACTTGCTAGAACCTTTCTCGTTCCTTTTATGGTAAAGTTTCTATGTAAGAATCAACTTGTTAGAATTAATGGGCCTTGAATTATGTAAATTATACTTGCTAGAACCTTTCTGTTCCTTTTATGGTAAAGTTTCTACGTAAGAATCAACTTGTTAGAATTAAGGGGCCTTGCATTATGTAAATTATATTTGCTAGAACCTTTCTGTTCCTTTTCTGAAAAGTTTTTACGTAAGAATCAACTTGGTAGAATTAAGAGGAGAGAATGTAATGGAGTTGTTGCCTTGCATTGTGTAAATTATACTTGCTAGTACATTTCTATTCCTTTTATGGTAAAGTTTCTACGTAAGAATCAACTTGATAGAATTAAGGGGCCTTGCATTGTGTAAATTATACTTGCTAGAACCTTTCTGTTCCTTTTCTGATAAAGTTTTTACGTAAGAATCAACTTGTTAGAATTAAGAGGAGAGAATCTAATGGAGTTGTTGCCTTGCATTGTGTAAATTATACTTGCTAGAACATTTCTATTCCTTTTATGGTAAAGTTTCTACGTAAGAATCAACTTGATAGAATTAAGGGGAATTGCATTGTGTAAATTATACTTGCTAGAACCTTTCTTTCCTTTTCTGGTAAAGTTTCTATGTAAGAATAAACTTGGTAGAATTAATGGGCCTTGCAATGTGTAAATTATATTTGCTAGAACCTTTTTGTTTCTTTTATGGTAACGTTTCTATGTAAGAATCAACCTGTTAGAATTAAGGGGCCTTGCATTGTGTAAATTATACTTGCTAGAATCTTTCTGTTCCTTTTCTGATAAAGTTTCTACGTAAGAATCAACTTGTTAGAATTAATAATAGAGAATCTAATGGAGTTGTTGCCTTGCATTGTGTAAATTATACTTGCTAGAACCTTTCTATTCCTTTTATGGTAAAGTTTCTACGTAAGAATCAACTTGTTAGAATTAAGGGGCCTTGCATTGTGTAAATTATACTTGCTAGAACCTTTCTGTTCCTTTTCTGATAAAGTTTCTACGTAAGAATCAACTTGTTAGAATTAAGAGGAGAGAATCTAATGGAGTTGTTGCCTTGCATTGTGTAAATTATACTTGCTAGAACATTTCTGTTCCATTTATGGTAAAGTTTCTATGTAAGAATCAACTTGTTAAAATTAAGTGGCCTTGCATTGTGTAATTTGTACTTGCTAGAATCTTTTTGTTCCTTTTCTGATAAAGTTTATACGTAAGAATCAACTTGTTAGAATTAAGAGGAGAGAATCTAATGGAGTTGTTGCCTTGCATTGTGAAAATTATACTTGCTAGAACCTTTTTTGTTCCTTTTATGGTAAAGTTTCTATGTAAGAATCAACTTGTTAGAATTAAGGGGCATTGCATTGTGTAAATTATACTTGCTAGAACCTTTCTGTTCCTTTTATGTTAAAGTTTCTATGTAAGAATCAAATTGTTAGAATTAATGGGCCTTGCAATGTGTGAATTATATTTTCTAGAACCTCTTGTTTTCTATGTAAGAATAACTTGTTTCTATGTAAGAATCAACTTGTTAGAATTAAGAAGGAGAATGTAATGGAGTTGTTGCCTTGCATTGTGTAAATTATACTTGCTAGAACTTTCTATTCCTTTTATGGTAAAGTTTCTACGTAAGAATCAACTTGTTAGAATTAAGGGGCATTGCATTGTGTAAATTATACTTGCTAGAACCTTTCTGTTCCTTTTATGGTAAAGTTTCTATGTAAGAATCAACTTGTTAGAATTAATGGGCCTTGAATTATGTAAATTATACTTGCTAGAACCTTTCTATTCCTTTTATGGTAAAGTTTCTACGTAAGAATCAACTTGTTAGAATTAAGGGGCCTTGCATTATGTAAATTATATTTGCTAGAACCTTTCTGTTCCTTTTCTGAAAAGTTTTTACGTAAGAATCAACTTGGTAGAATTAAGAGGAGAGAATGTAATGGAGTTGTTGCCTTGCATTGTGTAAATTATACTTGCTAGTACATTTCTATTCCTTTTATGGTAAAGTTTCTACGTAAGAATCAACTTGATAGAATTAAGGGGCCTTGCATTGTGTAAATTATACTTGCTAGAACCTTTCTGTTCCTTTTCTGATAAAGTTTTTACGTAAGAATCAACTTGTTAGAATTAAGAGGAGAGAATCTAATGGAGTTGTTGCCTTGCATTGTGTAAATTATACTTGCTAGAACATTTCTATTCCTTTTATGGTAAAGTTTCTACGTAAGAATCAACTTGATAGAATTAAGGGGAATTGCATTGTGTAAATTATACTTGCTAGAACCTTTCTGTTCCTTTTATGGTAAAGTTTCTATGTAAGAATAAACTTGGTAGAATTAATGGGCCTTGCAATGTGTAAATTATATTTGCTAGAACCTTTTTGTTTCTTTTATGGTATCGTTTCTATGTAAGAATCAACTTGTTAGAATTAAGGGGCCTTGCATTGTGTAAATTATACTTGCTAGAATCTTTCTGTTCCTTTTCTGATAAAGTTTCTACGTAAGAATCAACTTGTTAGAATTAATAATAGAGAATCTAATGGAGTTGTTGCCTTGCATTGTGTAAATTATACTTGCTAGAACCTTTCTATTCCTTTTATGGTAAAGTTTCTACGTAAGAATCAACTTGTTAGAATTAAGGGGCCTTGCATTGTGTAAATTATACTTGCTAGAACCTTTCTGTTCCTTTTCTGATAAAGTATCTACGTAAGAATCAACTTGTTAGAATTAAGAGGAGAGAGTCTAATGGAGTTGTTGCCTTGCATTGTGTAAATTATACTTGCTAGAACATTTCTGTTCCATTTATGGTAAAGTTTCTATGTAAGAATCAACTTGTTAAAATTAAGTGGCCCCGCATTGTGTAATTTGTACTTGCTAGAATCTTTTTGTTCCTTTTCGATAAAGTTTATACGTAAGAATCAACTTGTTAGAATTAAGAGGAGAGAATCTAATGGAGTTGTTGCCTTGAATTGTGAAAATTATACTTGCTAGAACCTTTTTTGTTCCTTTTATGGTAAAGTTTCTACGTAAGAATCAACTTGTTAGAATTAAGGGGCATTGCATTGTGTAAATTATACTTGCTAGAACCTTTCTGTTCCTTTTATGTTAAAGTTTCTATGTAAGAATCAAATTGTTAGAATTAATGGGCCTTGCAATGTGTGAATTATATTTGCTAGAACCTTTCTGTTCCTTTTATGGTAACGTTTCTATGTAAGAATCAACTTGTTAGAATTAAGGGGCCTTGCATTGTGTAAATTATACTTGCTAGAACCTTTCTGTTCCTTTTCTGATAAAGTTTATACGTAAGAATCAACTTGTTAGAATTAAGAAGAGAGAATGTAATGGAGTTGTTGCCTTGCATTGTGTAAATTATACTTGCTAGAACATTTCTATTCCTTTTATGGTAAAGTTTCTACGTAAGAATCAACTTGTTAGAATTAAGGGGCATTGCATTGTGTAAATTATACTTGCTAGAACCTTTCTGTTCCTTTTATGATAAAGTTTCTACGTAAGAATCAACTTGTTAGAATTAAGAGGAGAGAATCTAATGGAGTTGTTGCCTTGCATTGTGTAAATTATACTTGCTAGAACCTTTCTGTTCCTTTTATGGTAAAGTTTCTATGTAAGAATCAACTTGTTAAAATTAAGGGGCCTTGCATTGTGTAAATTATACTTGCTAGAATCTTTTTGTTCCTTTTCTGATAAAGTTTATACGTAAGAATCAACTTGTTAGAATTAAGAGGAGAGAATCTAATGGAGTTGTTGCCTTGCATTGTGTAAATTATACTTGCTAGAACCTTTCTGTTCCTTTTATGGTAAAGTTTCTATGTAAGAATCAACTTGTTAGAATTAAGGGGCCTTGCATTGTGTAAATTATACTTGCTAGAACCTTTCTGTTCCTTTTCATGTTAGAATTAATGGGCCTTAAAGTTTCTATGTAAGAATCAACTTGTTAGAATTAATCAACTTGTTATGGGCCTTGCAAGTGTAAATTATACTTTCTAGAACCTCTCTGTTCCTTTTATGGTAACGTTTCTATGTAAGAATCAACTTGTTAGAATTAAGGGGCCTTGCATTGTGTAAATTATACTTGCTAGAACCTTTCTGTTCCTTTTATGGTAAAGTTTCTATGTAAGAATCAACTTGTTAGAATTAATGGGCCTTGAATTATGTAAATTATACTTGCTAGAACCTTTCTATTCCTTTTATGGTAAAGTTTCTACGTAAGAATCAACTTGTTAGAATTAAGGGGCCTTGCATTATGTAAATTATATTTGCTAGAACCTTTCTGTTCCTTTTCTGAAAAGTTTTTACGTAAGAATCAACTTGGTAGAATTAAGAGGAGAGAATGTAATGGAGTTGTTGCCTTGCATTGTGTAAATTATACTTGCTAGTACATTTCTATTCCTTTTATGGTAAAGTTTCTACGTAAGAATCAACTTGATAGAATTAAGGGGCCTTGCATTGTGTAAATTATACTTGCTAGAACCTTTCTGTTCCTTTTCTGATAAAGTTTTTACGTAAGAATCAACTTGTTAGAATTAAGAGGAGAGAATCTAATGGAGTTGTTGCCTTGCATTGTGTAAATTATACTTGCTAGAACATTTCTATTCCTTTTATGGTAAAGTTTCTACGTAAGAATCAACTTGATAGAATTAAGGGGAATTGCATTGTGTAAATTATACTTGCTAGAACCTTTCTGTTCCTTTTATGGTAAAGTTTCTATGTAAGAATAAACTTGGTAGAATTAATGGGCCTTGCAATGTGTAAATTATATTTGCTAGAACCTTTTTGTTTCTTTTATGGTATCGTTTCTATGTAAGAATCAACTTGTTAGAATTAAGGGGCCTTGCATTGTGTAAATTATACTTGCTAGAATCTTTCTGTTCCTTTTCTGATAAAGTTTCTACGTAAGAATCAACTTGTTAGAATTAATAATAGAGAATCTAATGGAGTTGTTGCCTTGCATTGTGTAAATTATACTTGCTAGAACCTTTCTATTCCTTTTATGGTAAAGTTTCTACGTAAGAATCAACTTGTTAGAATTAAGGGGCCTTGCATTGTGTAAATTATACTTGCTAGAACCTTTCTGTTCCTTTTCTGATAAAGTATCTACGTAAGAATCAACTTGTTAGAATTAAGAGGAGAGAGTCTAATGGAGTTGTTGCCTTGCATTGTGTAAATTATACTTGCTAGAACATTTCTGTTCCATTTATGGTAAAGTTTCTATGTAAGAATCAACTTGTTAAAATTAAGTGGCCTTGCATTGTGTAATTTGTACTTGCTAGAATCTTTTTGTTCCTTTTCTGATAAAGTTTATACGTAAGAATCAACTTGTTAGAATTAAGAGGAGAGAATCTAATGGAGTTGTTGCCTTGCATTGTGAAAATTATACTTGCTAGAACCTTTTTTGTTCCTTTTATGGTAAAGTTTCTACGTAAGAATCAACTTGTTAGAATTAAGGGGCATTGCATTGTGTAAATTATACTTGCTAGAACCTTTCTGTTCCTTTTATGTTAAAGTTTCTATGTAAGAATCAAATTGTTAGAATTAATGGGCCTTGCAATGTGTGAATTATATTTGCTAGAACCTTTCTGTTCTTTTATGGTAACGTTTCTATGTAAGAATCAACTTGTTAGAATTAAGGGGCCTTGCATTGTGTAAATTATACTTGCTAGAATCTTTGTTCCTTTTCTATAAAGTTTCTACGTAAGAATCAACTTGTTAGAATTAAGAAGAGAGAATCTAATGGAGTTGTTGCCTTGCATTGTGTAAATTATACTTGCTAGAACCTTTCTATTCCTTTTATGGTAAAGTTTCTACGTAAGAATCAACTTGTTAGAATTAAGGGGCATTGCATTGTGTAAATTATACTTGCTAGAACCTTTCTGTTCCTTTTATGGTAAAGTTTCTATGTAAGAATCAACTTGTTAGAATTAAGAATTAATGGAGTTGTTGCCTTGCATTGTGTAAATTATACTTGCTAGAACATTTCTGTTCCATTTATGGTAAAGTTTCTATGTAAGAATCAACTTGTTAAAATTAAGTGGCCCTGCATTGTGTAATTTGTACTTGCTAGAATCTTTTTGTTCCTTTTCTGATAAAGTTTATACGTAAGAATCAACTTGTTAGAATTAAGAGGAGAGAATCTAATGGAGTTGTTGCCTTGCATTGTGAAAATTATACTTGCTAGAACCTTTTTTGTTCCTTTTATGGTAAAGTTTCTATGTAAGAATCAACTTGTTAGAATTAAGGGGCATTGCATTGTGTAAATTATACTTGCTAGAACCTTTCTGTTCCTTTTATGTTAAAGTTTCTATGTAAGAATCAAATTGTTAGAATTAATGGGCCTTGCAATGTGTGAATTATATTTTCTAGAACCTCTCTGTTCCTTTTATGGTAACGTTTCTATGTAAGAATCAACTTGTTAGAATTAAGGGGCCTTGCATTGTGTAAATTATACTTGCTAGAATCTTACTTGTTCCTTTTCTAATAAAGTTTCTACGTGCGAATCAACTTGTTAGAATTAAGAAGAGAGAATGTAATGGAGTTGTTGCCTTGCATTGTGTAAATTATACTTGCTAGAACATTTCTATTCCTTTTATGGTAAAGTTTCTACGTAAGAATCAACTTGTTAGAATTAAGGGGCATTGCATTGTGTAAATTATACTTGCTAGAACCTTTCTGTTTCTTTTATGGTAAAGTTTCTATGTAAGAATCAACTTGTTAGAATTAATGGGCCTTGAATTATGTAAATTATACTTGCTAGAACCTTTCTGTTCCTTTTATGGTAAAGTTTCTACGTAAGAATCAACTTGTTAGAATTAAGGGGCCTTGCATTATGTAAATTATATTTGCTAGAACCTTTCTTCCTTCCTTTTCGAAAAGTTTTTACGTAAGAATCAACTTGGTAGAATTAAGAGGAGAGAATGTAATGGAGTTGTTGCCTTGCATTGTGTAAATTATACTTGCTAGTACATTTCTATTCCTTTTATGGTAAAGTTTCTACGTAAGAATCAACTTGATAGAATTAAGGGGCCTTGCATTGTGTAAATTATACTTGCTAGAACCTTTCTGTTCCTTTTCTGATAAAGTTTTTACGTAAGAATCAACTTGTTAGAATTAAGAGGAGAGAATCTAATGGAGTTGTTGCCTTGCATTGTGTAAATTATACTTGCTAGAACATTTCTATTCCTTTTATGGTAAAGTTTCTACGTAAGAATCAACTTGATAGAATTAAGGGGAATTGCATTGTGTAAATTATACTTGCTAGAACCTTTCTGTTCCTTTTATGGTAAAGTTTCTATGTAAGAATAAACTTGGTAGAATTAATGGGCCTTGCAATGTGTAAATTATATTTGCTAGAACCTTTTTGTTTCTTTTATGGTATCGTTTCTATGTAAGAATCAACTTGTTAGAATTAAGGGGCCTTGCATTGTGTAAATTATACTTGCTAGAATCTTTCTGTTCCTTTTCTGATAAAGTTTCTACGTAAGAATCAACTTGTTAGAATTAATAATAGAGAATCTAATGGAGTTGTTGCCTTGCATTGTGTAAATTATACTTGCTAGAACCTTTCTATTCCTTTTATGGTAAAGTTTCTACGTAAGAATCAACTTGTTAGAATTAAGGGGCCTTGCATTGTGTAAATTATACTTGCTAGAACCTTTCTTTCCTTTTCTCGATAAAGTTTCTACGTAAGAATCAACTTGTTAGAATTAAGAGGAGAGAATCTAATGGAGTTGTTGCCTTGCATTGTGTAAATTATACTTGCTAGAACATTTCTGTTCCATTTATGGTAAAGTTTCTATGTAAGAATCAACTTGTTAAAATTAAGTGGCCCTGCATTGTGTAATTTGTACTTGCTAGAATCTTTTTGTTCCTTTTCGATAAAGTTTATACGTAAGAATCAACTTGTTAGAATTAAGAGGAGAGAATCTAATGGAGTTGTTGCCTTGCATTGTGAAAATTATACTTGCTAGAACCTTTTTTGTTCCTTTTATGGTAAAGTTTCTATGTAAGAATCAACTTGTTAGAATTAAGGGGCATTGCATTGTGTAAATTATACTTGCTAGAACCTTTCTGTTCCTTTTTTGTTAAAGTTTCTATGTAAGAATCAAATTGTTAGAATTAATGGGCCTTGCAATGTGTGAATTATATTTTCTAGAATCTCTCTGTTCCTTTTATGGTAACGTTTCTATGTAAGAATCAACTTGTTAGAATTAAGGGGCCTTGCATTGTGTAAATTATACTTGCTAGAATCTTACTGTTCCTTTTCTAATAAAGTTTCTACGTGCGAATCAACTTGTTAGAATTAAGAAGAGAGAATGTAATGGAGTTGTTGCCTTGCATTGTGTAAATTATACTTGCTAGAACATTTCTATTCCTTTTATGGTAAAGTTTCTACGTAAGAATCAACTTGTTAGAATTAAGGGGCATTGCATTGTGTAAATTATACTTGCTAGAACCTTTCTGTTTCTTTTATGGTAAAGTTTCTATGTAAGAATCAACTTGTTAGAATTAATGGGCCTTGAATTATGTAAATTATACTTGCTAGAACCTTTCTGTTCCTTTTATGGTAAAGTTTCTACGTAAGAATCAACTTGTTAGAATTAAGGGGCCTTGCATTATGTAAATTATATTTGCTAGAACCTTTCTGTTCCTTTTCTGAAAAGTTTTTACGTAAGAATCAACTTGGTAGAATTAAGAGGAGAGAATGTAATGGAGTTGTTGCCTTGCATTGTGTAAATTATACTTGCTAGTACATTTCTATTCCTTTTATGGTAAAGTTTCTACGTAAGAATCAACTTGATAGAATTAAGGGGCCTTGCATTGTGTAAATTATACTTGCTAGAACCTTTCTGTTCCTTTTCTGATAAAGTTTTTACGTAAGAATCAACTTGTTAGAATTAAGAGGAGAGAATCTAATGGAGTTGTTGCCTTGCATTGTGTAAATTATACTTGCTAGAACATTTCTATTCCTTTTATGGTAAAGTTTCTACGTAAGAATCAACTTGATAGAATTAAGGGGAATTGCATTGTGTAAATTATACTTGCTAGAACCTTTCTGTTCCTTTTATGGTAAAGTTTCTATGTAAGAATAAACTTGGTAGAATTAATGGGCCTTGCAATGTGTAAATTATATTTGCTAGAACCTTTTTGTTTCTTTTATGGTATCGTTTCTATGTAAGAATCAACTTGTTAGAATTAAGGGGCCTTGCATTGTGTAAATTATACTTGCTAGAATCTTTCTGTTCCTTTTCTGATAAAGTTTCTACGTAAGAATCAACTTGTTAGAATTAATAATAGAGAATCTAATGGAGTTGTTGCCTTGCATTGTGTAAATTATACTTGCTAGAACCTTTCTATTCCTTTTATGGTAAAGTTTCTACGTAAGAATCAACTTGTTAGAATTAAGGGGCCTTGCATTGTGTAAATTATACTTGCTAGAACCTTTCGTTCCTTTTCGATAAAGTTTCTACGTAAGAATCAACTTGTTAGAATTAAGAGGAGAGAATCTAATGGAGTTGTTGCCTTGCATTGTGTAAATTATACTTGCTAGAACATTTCTGTTCCATTTATGGTAAAGTTTCTATGTAAGAATCAACTTGTTAAAATTAAGTGGCCCTGCATTGTGTAATTTGTACTTGCTAGAATCTTTTTGTTCCTTTTCGATAAAGTTTATACGTAAGAATCAACTTGTTAGAATTAAGAGGAGAGAATCTAATGGAGTTGTTGCCTTGCATTGTGAAAATTATACTTGCTAGAACCTTTTTTGTTCCTTTTATGGTAAAGTTTCTATGTAAGAATCAACTTGTTAGAATTAAGGGGCATTGCATTGTGTAAATTATACTTGCTAGAACCTTTCTGTTCCTTTTATGTTAAAGTTTCTATGTAAGAATCAAATTGTTAGAATTAATGGGCCTTGCAATGTGTGAATTATATTTTCTAGAACCTCTCTTTCCTTTTATGGTAACGTTTCTATGTAAGAATCAACTTGTTAGAATTAAGGGGCCTTGCATTGTGTAAATTATACTTGCTAGAATCTTATCTTTCCTTTTCTAATAAAGTTTCTACGTGCGAATCAACTTGTTAGAATTAAGAAGAGAGAATGTAATGGAGTTGTTGCCTTGCATTGTGTAAATTATACTTGCTAGAACATTTCTATTCCTTTTATGGTAAAGTTTCTACGTAAGAATCAACTTGTTAGAATTAAGGGGCATTGCATTGTGTAAATTATACTTGCTAGAACCTTTCTATTCCTTTTATGGTAAAGTTTCTACGTAAGAATCAACTTGTTAGAATTAAGGGGCCTTGCATTATGTAAATTATACTTGCTAGAACCTTTCTTCCTTTTATGGTAAAGTTTCTTTAAGAATCAACTTGTTAGAATTAAGGGGCCTTGCATTATGTAAATTATATTTGCTAGAACCTTTACTGTAAAAGTTTTTACGTAAGAATCAACTTGGTAGAATTAAGAGGAGAGAATGTAATGGAGTTGTTGCCTTGCATTGTGTAAATTATACTTGCTAGTACATTTCTATTCCTTTTATGGTAAAGTTTCTACGTAAGAATCAACTTGATAGAATTAAGGGGCCTTGCATTGTGTAAATTATACTTGCTAGAACCTTTCTGTTCCTTTTCGATAAAGTTTTTACGTAAGAATCAACTTGTTAGAATTAAGAGGAGAGAATCTAATGGAGTTGTTGCCTTGCATTGTGTAAATTATACTTGCTAGAACATTTCTATTCCTTTTATGGTAAAGTTTCTACGTAAGAATCAACTTGATAGAATTAAGGGGAATTGCATTGTGTAAATTATACTTGCTAGAACCTTTCTGTTCCTTTTATGGTAAAGTTTCTATGTAAGAATAAACTTGGTAGAATTAATGGGCCTTGCAATGTGTAAATTATATTTGCTAGAACCTTTTTGTTTCTTTTATGGTATCGTTTCTATGTAAGAATCAACTTGTTAGAATTAAGGGGCCTTGCATTGTGTAAATTATACTTGCTAGAATCTTTCTGTTCCTTTTCTGATAAAGTTTCTACGTAAGAATCAACTTGTTAGAATTAATAATAGAGAATCTAATGGAGTTGTTGCCTTGCATTGTGTAAATTATACTTGCTAGAACCTTTCTATTCCTTTTATGGTAAAGTTTCTACGTAAGAATCAACTTGTTAGAATTAAGGGGCCTTGCATTGTGTAAATTATACTTGCTAGAACCTTTCTCGTTCCTTTTCGATAAAGTTTCTACGTAAGAATCAACTTGTTAGAATTAAGAGGAGAGAATCTAATGGAGTTGTTGCCTTGCATTGTGTAAATTATACTTGCTAGAACATTTCTGTTCCATTTATGGTAAAGTTTCTATGTAAGAATCAACTTGTTAAAATTAAGTGGCCCTGCATTGTGTAATTTGTACTTGCTAGAATCTTTTTGTTCCTTTCTGATAAAGTTTATACGTAAGAATCAACTTGTTAGAATTAAGAGGAGAGAATCTAATGGAGTTGTTGCCTTGCATTGTGAAAATTATACTTGCTAGAACCTTTTTTGTTCCTTTTATGGTAAAGTTTCTATGTAAGAATCAACTTGTTAGAATTAAGGGGCATTGCATTGTGTAAATTATACTTGCTAGAACCTTTCTGTTCCTTTTATGTTAAAGTTTCTATGTAAGAATCAAATTGTTAGAATTAATGGGCCTTGCAATGTGTGAATTATATTTTCTAGAACCTCTCTGTTCCTTTTATGGTAACGTTTCTATGTAAGAATCAACTTGTTAGAATTAAGGGGCCTTGCATTGTGTAAATTATACTTGCTAGAATCTTACTTGTTCCTTTTCTAATAAAGTTTCTACGTGCGAATCAACTTGTTAGAATTAAGAAGAGAGAATGTAATGGAGTTGTTGCCTTGCATTGTGTAAATTATACTTGCTAGAACATTTCTATTCCTTTTATGGTAAAGTTTCTACGTAAGAATCAACTTGTTAGAATTAAGGGGCATTGCATTGTGTAAATTATACTTGCTAGAACCTTTCTGTTTCCTTTTATGGTAAAGTTTCTATGTAAGAATCAACTTGTTAGAATTAATGGGCCTTGAATTATGTAAATTATACTTGCTAGAACCTTTCTTTCCTTTTATGGTAAAGTTTCTACGTAAGAATCAACTTGTTAGAATTAAGGGGCCTTGCATTATGTAAATTATATTTGCTAGAACCTTTCTTCCTTTTCGAAAAGTTTTTACGTAAGAATCAACTTGGTAGAATTAAGAGGAGAGAATGTAATGGAGTTGTTGCCTTGCATTGTGTAAATTATACTTGCTAGTACATTTCTATTCCTTTTATGGTAAAGTTTCTACGTAAGAATCAACTTGATAGAATTAAGGGGCCTTGCATTGTGTAAATTATACTTGCTAGAACCTTTCTGTTCCTTTTCGATAAAGTTTTTACGTAAGAATCAACTTGTTAGAATTAAGAGGAGAGAATCTAATGGAGTTGTTGCCTTGCATTGTGTAAATTATACTTGCTAGAACATTTCTATTCCTTTTATGGTAAAGTTTCTACGTAAGAATCAACTTGATAGAATTAAGGGGAATTGCATTGTGTAAATTATACTTGCTAGAACCTTTCTCGTTCCTTTTATGGTAAAGTTTCTATGTAAGAATAAACTTGGTAGAATTAATGGGCCTTGCAATGTGTAAATTATATTTGCTAGAACCTTTTTGTTTCTTTTATGGTATCGTTTCTATGTAAGAATCAACTTGTTAGAATTAAGGGGCCTTGCATTGTGTAAATTATACTTGCTAGAATCTTTCTGTTCCTTTTCTGATAAAGTTTCTACGTAAGAATCAACTTGTTAGAATTAATAATAGAGAATCTAATGGAGTTGTTGCCTTGCATTGTGTAAATTATACTTGCTAGAACCTTTCTATTCCTTTTATGGTAAAGTTTCTACGTAAGAATCAACTTGTTAGAATTAAGGGGCCTTGCATTGTGTAAATTATACTTGCTAGAACCTTTCTGTTCCTTTTCTGATAAAGTATCTACGTAAGAATCAACTTGTTAGAATTAAGAGGAGAGAGTCTAATGGAGTTGTTGCCTTGCATTGTGTAAATTATACTTGCTAGAACATTTCTGTTCCATTTATGGTAAAGTTTCTATGTAAGAATCAACTTGTTAAAATTAAGTGGCCCTGCATTGTGTAATTTGTACTTGCTAGAATCTTTTTGTTCCTTTTCTGATAAAGTTTATACGTAAGAATCAACTTGTTAGAATTAAGAGGAGAGAATCTAATGGAGTTGTTGCCTTGCATTGTGAAAATTATACTTGCTAGAACCTTTTTTGTTCCTTTTATGGTAAAGTTTCTATGTAAGAATCAACTTGTTAGAATTAAGGGGCATTGCATTGTGTAAATTATACTTGCTAGAACCTTTCTGTTCCTTTTATGTTAAAGTTTCTATGTAAGAATCAAATTGTTAGAATTAATGGGCCTTGCAATGTGTGAATTATATTTTCTAGAACCTCTCTGTTCCTTTTATGGTAACGTTTCTATGTAAGAATCAACTTGTTAGAATTAAGGGGCCTTCATTGTGTAAATTATACTTGCTAGAATCTTACTTGTTCCTTTTCTAATAAAGTTTCTACGTGCGAATCAACTTGTTAGAATTAAGAAGAGAGAATGTAATGGAGTTGTTGCCTTGCATTGTGTAAATTATACTTGCTAGAACATTTCTATTCCTTTTATGGTAAAGTTTCTACGTAAGAATCAACTTGTTAGAATTAAGGGGCATTGCATTGTGTAAATTATACTTGCTAGAACCTTTCTGTTCCTTTTATGGTAAAGTTTCTATGTAAGAATCAACTTGTTAGAATTAATGGGCCTTGAATTGTGTAAATTATACTTGCTAGAACCTTTCTGTTCCTTTTATGGGTAAAGTTTCTACGTAAGAATCAACTTGTTAGAATTAAGGGGCCTTGCATTATGTAAATTATATTTGCTAGAACCTTTCTCGTCCTTTTCGAAAAAGTTTTTACGTAAGAATCAACTTGGTAGAATTAAGAGGAGAGAATGTAATGGAGTTGTTGCCTTGCATTGTGTAAATTATACTTGCTAGTACATTTCTATTCCTTTTATGGTAAAGTTTCTACGTAAGAATCAACTTGATAGAATTAAGGGGCCTTGCATTGTGTAAATTATACTTGCTAGAACCTTTTTTTCCTTTTCGATAAAGTTTTACGTAAGAATCAACTTGTTAGAATTAAGAGGAGAGAATCTAATGGAGTTGTTGCCTTGCATTGTGTAAATTATACTTGCTAGAACATTTTTTTTCCTTTTATGGTAAAGTTTCTATGTAAGAATCAACTTGTTAGAATTAAGGGGCATTGCATTGTGTAAATTATACTTGCTAGAACCTTTCTGTTCCTTTTATGTTAAAGTTTCTATGTAAGAATCAAATTGTTAGAATTAATGGGCCTTGCAATGTGTAAATTATATTTGCTAGAACCTTTCTGTTTCTTTTATGGTAACATTTCTATGTAAGAATCAACTTGTTAGAATTAAGTGGCCTTGCTTGTGTAAATTATACTTGCTAGAATCTTTCTTTCCTTTTCTATAAAGTTTCTACGTAAGAATCAACTTGTTAGAATTAAGAGGAGAGAATCTAATGGAGTTGTTGCCTTGCATTGTGTAAATTATACTTGCTAGAACATTTCTATTCCTTTTATGGTAAAGTTTCTACGTAAGAATCAACTTGATAGAATTAAGGGGAATTGCATTGTGTAAATTATACTTGCTAGAACCTTTCTGTTCCTTTTATGATAAAGTTTCTATGTAAGAATAAACTTGGTAGAATTAATGGGCCTTGGAGTTGTTGCAATGTGTAAATTATACTTGCTAGAACCTTTTTGTTTCTTTTATGGTATTGTTTCTATGTAAGAATCAACTTGTTAGAATTAAGGGGAATTGCATTGTGTAAATTATACCTTGCAATGTGTAAATTATATTTGCTAGAACCTTTTATATTTGCTAGAACCTTTTTGTTTCTTTTATGGTAACGTTTCTATGTAAGAATCAACTTGTTAGAATTAAGGGGCCTTGCATTGTGTAAATTATACTTGCTAGAATCTTTCTTCCTTTTCGATAAAGTTTCTACGTAAGAATCAACTTGTTAGAATTAATAATAGAGAATCTAATGGAGTTGTTGCCTTGCATTGTGTAAATTATACTTGCTAGAACCTTTCTATTCCTTTTATGGTAAAGTTTCTACGTAAGAATCAACTTGTTAGAATTAAGGGGCCTTGCATTGTGTAAATTATACTTGCTAGAACCTTTCTCGTTCCTTTTCGATAAAGTTTCTACGTAAGAATCAACTTGTTAGAATTAAGAGGAGAGAATCTAATGGAGTTGTTGCCTTGCATTGTGTAAATTATACTTGCTAGAACATTTCTGTTCCATTTATGGTAAAGTTTCTATGTAAGAATCAACTTGTTAAAATTAAGTGGCCCTGCATTGTGTAATTTGTACTTGCTAGAATCTTTTTGTTCCTTTCTGATAAAGTTTATACGTAAGAATCAACTTGTTAGAATTAAGAGGAGAGAATCTAATGGAGTTGTTGCCTTGCATTGTGAAAATTATACTTGCTAGAACCTTTTTTGTTCCTTTTATGGTAAAGTTTCTATGTAAGAATCAACTTGTTAGAATTAAGGGGCATTGCATTGTGTAAATTATACTTGCTAGAACCTTTCTGTTCCTTTTATGTTAAAGTTTCTATGTAAGAATCAAATTGTTAGAATTAATGGGCCTTGCAATGTGTGAATTATATTTTCTAGAACCTCTCTGTTCCTTTTATGGTAACGTTTCTATGTAAGAATCAACTTGTTAGAATTAAGGGGCCTTGCATTGTGTAAATTATACTTGCTAGAATCTTACTGTTCCTTTTCTAATAAAGTTTCTACGTGCGAATCAACTTGTTAGAATTAAGAAGAGAGAATGTAATGGAGTTGTTGCCTTGCATTGTGTAAATTATACTTGCTAGAACATTTCTATTCCTTTTATGGTAAAGTTTCTACGTAAGAATCAACTTGTTAGAATTAAGGGGCATTGCATTGTGTAAATTATACTTGCTAGAACCTTTCTGTTCCTTTTATGGTAAAGTTTCTATGTAAGAATCAACTTGTTAGAATTAATGGGCCTTGAATTATGTAAATTATACTTGCTAGAACCTTTCTGTTCCTTTTATGGTAAAGTTTCTACGTAAGAATCAACTTGTTAGAATTAAGGGGCCTTGCATTATGTAAATTATATTTGCTAGAACCTTTCTGTTCCTTTTCTGAAAAGTTTTTACGTAAGAATCAACTTGGTAGAATTAAGAGGAGAGAATGTAATGGAGTTGTTGCCTTGCATTGTGTAAATTATACTTGCTAGTACATTTCTATTCCTTTTATGGTAAAGTTTCTACGTAAGAATCAACTTGATAGAATTAAGGGGCCTTGCATTGTGTAAATTATACTTGCTAGAACCTTTCTGTTCCTTTTCTGATAAAGTTTTTACGTAAGAATCAACTTGTTAGAATTAAGAGGAGAGAATCTAATGGAGTTGTTGCCTTGCATTGTGTAAATTATACTTGCTAGAACATTTCTATTCCTTTTATGGTAAAGTTTCTACGTAAGAATCAACTTGATAGAATTAAGGGGAATTGCATTGTGTAAATTATACTTGCTAGAACCTTTCTCTCCTTTTATGGTAAAGTTTCTATGTAAGAATAAACTTGGTAGAATTAATGGGCCTTGCAATGTGTAAATTATATTTGCTAGAACCTTTTTGTTTCTTTTATGGTATCGTTTCTATGTAAGAATCAACTTGTTAGAATTAAGGGGCCTTGCATTGTGTAAATTATACTTGCTAGAATCTTTCTCTTCCTTTTCGATAAAGTTTCTACGTAAGAATCAACTTGTTAGAATTAATAATAGAGAATCTAATGGAGTTGTTGCCTTGCATTGTGTAAATTATACTTGCTAGAACCTTTCTATTCCTTTTATGGTAAAGTTTCTACGTAAGAATCAACTTGTTAGAATTAAGGGGCCTTGCATTGTGTAAATTATACTTGCTAGAACCTTTCTTCCTTTTCGATAAAGTTTCTACGTAAGAATCAACTTGTTAGAATTAAGAGGAGAGAATCTAATGGAGTTGTTGCCTTGCATTGTGTAAATTATACTTGCTATAACATTTCTGTTCCATTTATGGTAAAGTTTCTATGTAAGAATCAACTTGTTAAAATTAAGTGGCCCTGCATTGTGTAATTTGTACTTGCTAGAATCTTTTTGTTCCTTTTCGATAAAGTTTATACGTAAGAATCAACTTGTTAGAATTAAGAGGAGAGAATCTAATGGAGTTGTTGCCTTGCATTGTGAAAATTATACTTGCTAGAACCTTTTTTGTTCCTTTTATGGTAAAGTTTCTATGTAAGAATCAACTTGTTAGAATTAAGGGGCATTGCATTGTGTCAATTATACTTGCTAGAACCTTATACTTTTATGTTAAAGTTTCTATGTAAGAATCAAATTGTTAGAATTAATGGGCCTTGCAATGTGTGAATTATATTTTCTAGAACTCTCTGTTCCTTTTATGGTAACGTTTCTATGTAAGAATCAACTTGTTAGAATTAAGGCCTTGCATTGTGTAAATTATACTTGCTAGAATCTTACTTGTTCCTTTTCTAATAAAGTTTCTACGTGCGAATCAACTTGTTAGAATTAAGAAGAGAGAATGTAATGGAGTTGTTGCCTTGCATTGTGTAAATTATACTTGCTAGAACATTTCTATTCCTTTTATGGTAAAGTTTCTACGTAAGAATCAACTTGTTAGAATTAAGGGGCATTGCATTGTGTAAATTATACTTGCTAGAACCTTTCTGTTCCTTTTATGGTAAAGTTTCTATGTAAGAATCAACTTGTTAGAATTAATGGGCCTTGAATTATGTAAATTATACTTGCTAGAACCTTTCTGTTCCTTTTATGGTAAAGTTTCTACGTAAGAATCAACTTGTTAGAATTAAGGGGCCTTGCATTATGTAAATTATATTTGCTAGAACCTTTCTGTTCCTTTTCTGAAAAGTTTTTACGTAAGAATCAACTTGGTAGAATTAAGAGGAGAGAATGTAATGGAGTTGTTGCCTTGCATTGTGTAAATTATACTTGCTAGTACATTTCTATTCCTTTTATGGTAAAGTTTCTACGTAAGAATCAACTTGATAGAATTAAGGGGCCTTGCATTGTGTAAATTATACTTGCTAGAACCTTTCTCGTTCCTTTTCGATAAAGTTTTTACGTAAGAATCAACTTGTTAGAATTAAGAGGAGAGAATCTAATGGAGTTGTTGCCTTGCATTGTGTAAATTATACTTGCTAGAACATTTCTATTCCTTTTATGGTAAAGTTTCTACGTAAGAATCAACTTGATAGAATTAAGGGGAATTGCATTGTGTAAATTATACTTGCTAGAACCTTTCTGTTCCTTTTATGGTAAAGTTTCTATGTAAGAATAAACTTGGTAGAATTAATGGGCCTTGCAATGTGTAAATTATATTTGCTAGAACCTTTTTGTTTCTTTTATGGTATCGTTTCTATGTAAGAATCAACTTGTTAGAATTAAGGGGCCTTGCATTGTGTAAATTATACTTGCTAGAATCTTTGTTCCTTTTTTGATAAAGTTTCTACGTAAGAATCAACTTGTTAGAATTAATAATAGAGAATCTAATGGAGTTGTTGCCTTGCATTGTGTAAATTATACTTGCTAGAACCTTTCTATTCCTTTTATGGTAAAGTTTCTACGTAAGAATCAACTTGTTAGAATTAAGGGGCCTTGCATTGTGTAAATTATACTTGCTAGAACCTTTCTGTTCCTTTTCTGATAAAGTTTCTACGTAAGAATCAACTTGTTAGAATTAAGAGGAGAGAATCTAATGGAGTTGTTGCCTTGCATTGTGTAAATTATACTTGCTAGAACATTTCTGTTCCATTTATGGTAAAGTTTCTATGTAAGAATCAACTTGTTAAAATTAAGTGGCCCTGCATTGTGTAATTTGTACTTGCTAGAATCTTTTTGTTCCTTTTCCGATAAAGTTTATACGTAAGAATCAACTTGTTAGAATTAAGAGGAGAGAATCTAATGGAGTTGTTGCCTTGCATTGTGAAATTATACTTGCTAGAACCTTTTTTGTTCCTTTTATGGTAAAGTTTCTATGTAAGAATCAACTTGTTAGAATTAAGGGGCATTGCATTGTGTAAATTATACTTGCTAGAACCTTTCTGTTCCTTTTATGTTAAAGTTTCTATGTAAGAATCAAATTGTTAGAATTAATGGGCCTTGCAATGTGTGAATTATATTTTCTAGAACCTCTGTTCCTTTTATGGTAACGTTTCTATGTAAGAATCAACTTGTTAGAATTAAGGGGCCTTGCATTGTGTAAATTATACTTGCTAGAATCTTTCTGTTCCTTTTCTGGTAAAGTTTCTACGTGCGAATCAACTTGTTAGAATTAAGAAGAGAATGTAATGGAGTTGTTGCCTTGCATTGTGTAAATTATACTGTAAATTATACTTGCTAGAACCTTTCTTGCTATTCCTTTTTTATGGTAAAGTTTCTATGTAAGAATCAACTTGTTAGAATTAATTGAATTATGTAAATTATACTTGCTAGAACTTGCATCAACTTGTTAGAATTAAGGGGCCTAATGTAAATTATATTTGCTAGAACCTTTCTTGTTCCTTTTCTGAAAAGTTTTTACGTAAGAATCAACTTGGTAGAATTAAGAGGAGAGAATGTAATGGAGTTGTTGCCTTGCATTGTGTAAATTATACTTGCTAGTACATTTCTATTCCTTTTATGGTAAAGTTTCTACGTAAGAATCAACTTGATAGAATTAAGGGGCCTTGCATTGTGTAAATTATACTTGCTAGAACCTTTCTGTTCCTTTTCTGATAAAGTTTTTACGTAAGAATCAACTTGTTAGAATTAAGAGGAGAGAATCTAATGGAGTTGTTGCCTTGCATTGTGTAAATTATACTTGCTAGAACATTTCTATTCCTTTTATGGTAAAGTTTCTACGTAAGAATCAACTTGATAGAATTAAGGGGAATTGCATTGTGTAAATTATACTTGCTAGAACCTTTCTGTTCCTTTTATGGTAAAGTTTCTATGTAAGAATAAACTTGGTAGAATTAATGGGCCTTGCAATGTGTAAATTATATTTGCTAGAACCTTTTGTTTCTTTTATGGTATCGTTTCTATGTAAGAATCAACTTGTTAGAATTAAGGGGCCTTGCATTGTGTAAATTATACTTGCTAGAATCTTTCTCGTTCCTTTTCGATAAAGTTTCTACGTAAGAATCAACTTGTTAGAATTAATAATAGAGAATCTAATGGAGTTGTTGCCTTGCATTGTGTAAATTATACTTGCTAGAACCTTTCTATTCCTTTTATGGTAAAGTTTCTACGTAAGAATCAACTTGTTAGAATTAAGGGGCCTTGCATTGTGTAAATTATACTTGCTAGAACCTTTCTCGTTCCTTTTACGATAAAGTATCTACGTAAGAATCAACTTGTTAGAATTAAGAGGAGAGAGTCTAATGGAGTTGTTGCCTTGCATTGTGTAAATTATACTTGCTAGAACATTTCTGTTCCATTTATGGTAAAGTTTCTATGTAAGAATCAACTTGTTAAAATTAAGTGGCCCCGCATTGTGTAATTTGTACTTGCTAGAATCTTTTTGTTCCTTTTCGATAAAGTTTATACGTAAGAATCAACTTGTTAGAATTAAGAGGAGAGAATCTAATGGAGTTGTTGCCTTGCATTGTGAAAATTATACTTGCTAGAACCTTTTTTGTTCCTTTTATGGTAAAGTTTCTACGTAAGAATCAACTTGTTAGAATTAAGGGGCATTGCATTGTGTAAATTATACTTGCTAGAACCTTTCTGTTCCTTTTATGTTAAAGTTTCTATGTAAGAATCAACTTGTTAGAATTAATGGGCCTTGCAATGTGTGAATTATATTTGCTAGAACCTTTCTTGTTCCTTTTATGGTAACGTTTCTATGTAAGAATCAACTTGTTAGAATTAAGGGGCCTTGCATTGTGTAAATTATACTTGCTAGAATCTTACTCGTTCCTTTTCTAATAAAGTTTCTACGTAAGAATCAACTTGTTAGAATTAAGAAGAGAGAATGTAATGGAGTTGTTGCCTTGCATTGTGTAAATTATACTTGCTAGAACATTTCTATTCCTTTTATGGTAAAGTTTCTACGTAAGAATCAACTTGTTAGAATTAAGGGGCCTTGCATTGTGTAAATTATACTTGCTAGAACCTTTCTGTTCCTTTTCGTTCCTTTTCGATAAAGTTTCTATGTAAGAATCAACTTGTTAGAATTAAGAGGAGAGAATCTAATGGAGTTGTTGCCTTGCATTGTGTAAATTATACTTGCTAGAACATTTCTGTTCCATTTATGGTAAAGTTTCTATGTAAGAATCAACTTGTTAAAATTAAGTGGCCCTGCATTGTGTAATTTGTACTTGCTAGAATCTTTTTGTTCCTTTTCTGATAAAGTTTATACGTAAGAATCAACTTGTTAGAATTAAGAGGAGAGAATCTAATGGAGTTGTTGCCTTGCATTGTGAAAATTATACTTGCTAGAACCTTTTTTGTTCCTTTTATGGTAAAGTTTCTACGTAAGAATCAACTTGTTAGAATTAAGGGGCATTGCATTGTGTAAATATACTTGCTAGAACCTTTCTGTTCCTTTTATGTTAAAGTTTCTATGTAAGAATCAAATTGTTAGAATTAATGGGCCTTGCAATGTGTGAATTATATTTGCTAGAACATTTCTGTTCCTTTTATGGTAACGTTTCTATGTAAGAATCAACTTGTTAGAATTAAGGGGCCTTGCATTGTGTAAATTATACTTGCTAGAATCTTTCTGTTCCTTTTCGAATAAAGTTTCTACGTGCGAATCAACTTGTTAGAATTAAGAAGAGAGAATGTAATGGAGTTGTTGCCTTGCATTGTGTAAATTATACTTGCTAGAACATTTCTATTCCTTTTATGGTAAAGTTTCTACGTAAGAATCAACTTGTTAGAATTAAGGGGCCTTGCATTGTGTAAATTATACTTGCTAGAACCTTTCTGTTCCTTTTCTGATAAAGTTTCTACGTAAGAATCAACTTGTTAGAATTAAGAGGAGAGAATCTAATGGAGTTGTTGCCTTGCATTGTGTAAATTATACTTGCTAGAACATTTCTATTCCATTTATGGTAAAGTTTCTACGTAAGAATCAACTTGTTAGAATTAAGTGGCCTTGCATTGTGTAATTTGTACTTGCTAGAATCTTTTTGTTCCTTTTCTGATAAAGTTTATACGTAAGAATCAACTTGTTAGAATTAAGAGGAGAGAATCTAATGGAGTTGTTGCCTTGCATTGTGAAAATTATACTTGCTAGAACCTTTTTTGTTCCTTTTATGGTAAAGTTTCTATGTAAGAATCAACTTGTTAGAATTAAGGGGCATTGCATTGTGTAAATTATACTTGCTAGAACCTTTCTGTTCCTTTTATGTTAAAGTTTCTATGTAAGAATCAAATTGTTAGAATTAATGGGCCTTGCAATGTGTGAATTATATTTTCTAGAACCTCTCTGTTCCTTTTATGGTAACGTTTCTATGTAAGAATCAACTTGTTAGAATTAAGGGGCCTTGCATTGTGTAAATTATACTTGCTAGAACCTTTCTGTTCCTTTTATGGTAAAGTTTCTACGTAAGAATCAACTTGTTAGAATTAAGGGGCATTGCATTGTGTAAATTATACTTGCTAGAACCTTTCTCTGTTCCTTTTATGTTAAAGTTTCTATGTAAGAATCAACTTGTTAGAATTAATGGGCCTTGCAATGTGTGAAATTATATTTGCTAGAACCTTTTTTTTCTTTTATGGTAACGTTTCTATGTAAGAATCAACTTGTTAGAATTAAGGGGCCTTGCATTGTGTAAATTATACTTGCTAGAATCTTTCTGTTCCTTTTCTGATAAAGTTTCTACGTAAGAATCAACTTGTTAGAATTAAGAATAGAGAATCTAATGGAGTTGTTGCCTTGCATTGTGTAAATTATACTTGCTAGAACATTTCTATTCCTTTTATGGTAAAGTTTCTACGTAAGAATCAACTTGTTAGAATTAAGGGGCCTTGCATTGTGTAAATTATACTTGCTAGAACCTTTCTGTTCCTTTTCTGATAAAGTTTCTACGTAAGAATCAACTTGTTAGAATTAAGAGGAGAGAATCTAATGGAGTTGTTGCCTTGCATTGTGTAAATTATACTTGCTAGAACATTTCTGTTCCATTTATGGTAAAGTTTCTATGTAAGAATCAACTTGTTAAAATTAAGTGGCCCTGCATTGTGTAATTTGTACTTGCTAGAATCTTTTTGTTCCTTTTCTGATAAAGTTTATACGTAAGAATCAACTTGTTAGAATTAAGAGGAGAGAATCTAATGGAGTTGTTGCCTTGCATTGTGAAAATTATACTTGCTAGAACCTTTTTTGTTCCTTTTATGGTAAAGTTTCTATGTAAGAATCAACTTGTTAGAATTAAGGGGCATTGCATTGTGTAAATTATACTTGCTAGAACCTTTCTGTTCCTTTTATGTTAAAGTTTCTATGTAAGAATCAAATTGTTAGAATTAATGGGCCTTGCAATGTGTGAATTATATTTTCTAGAACCTCTCTTTCCTTTTATGGTAACGTTTCTATGTAAGAATCAACTTGTTAGAATTAAGGGGCCTTGCATTGTGTAAATTATACTTGCTAGAATCTTACTTGTTCCTTTTCTAATAAAGTTTCTACGTGCGAATCAACTTGTTAGAATTAAGAAGAGAGAATGTAATGGAGTTGTTGCCTTGCATTGTGTAAATTATACTTGCTAGAACATTTCTATTCCTTTTATGGTAAAGTTTCTACGTAAGAATCAACTTGTTAGAATTAAGGGGCATTGCATTGTGTAAATTATACTTGCTAGAACCTTTCTGTTCCTTTTATGGTAAAGTTTCTATGTAAGAATCAACTTGTTAGAATTAATGGGCCTTGAATTATGTAAATTATACTTGCTAGAACCTTTCTGTTCCTTTTATGGTAAAGTTTCTACGTAAGAATCAACTTGTTAGAATTAAGGGGCCTTGCATTATGTAAATTATATTTGCTAGAACCTTTCTCGTTCCTTTTCCGAAAAGTTTTTACGTAAGAATCAACTTGGTAGAATTAAGAGGAGAGAATGTAATGGAGTTGTTGCCTTGCATTGTGTAAATTATACTTGCTAGTACATTTCTATTCCTTTTATGGTAAAGTTTCTACGTAAGAATCAACTTGATAGAATTAAGGGGCCTTGCATTGTGTAAATTATACTTGCTAGAACCTTTCTGTTCCTTTTCTGATAAAGTTTTTACGTAAGAATCAACTTGTTAGAATTAAGAGGAGAGAATCTAATGGAGTTGTTGCCTTGCATTGTGTAAATTATACTTGCTAGAACATTTCTATTCCTTTTATGGTAAAGTTTCTACGTAAGAATCAACTTGATAGAATTAAGGGGAATTGCATTGTGTAAATTATACTTGCTAGAACCTTTCTGTTCCTTTTATGGTAAAGTTTCTATGTAAGAATAAACTTGGTAGAATTAATGGGCCTTGCAATGTGTAAATTATATTTGCTAGAACCTTTTTGTTTCTTTTATGGTATCGTTTCTATGTAAGAATCAACTTGTTAGAATTAAGGGGCCTTGCATTGTGTAAATTATACTTGCTAGAATCTTTCTCGTTCCTTTTCGATAAAGTTTCTACGTAAGAATCAACTTGTTAGAATTAATAATAGAGAATCTAATGGAGTTGTTGCCTTGCATTGTGTAAATTATACTTGCTAGAACCTTTCTATTCCTTTTATGGTAAAGTTTCTACGTAAGAATCAACTTGTTAGAATTAAGGGGCCTTGCATTGTGTAAATTATACTTGCTAGAACCTTTCTGTTCCTTTTCTGATAAAGTATCTACGTAAGAATCAACTTGTTAGAATTAAGAGGAGAGAATCTAATGGAGTTGTTGCCTTGCATTGTGTAAATTATACTTGCTAGAACATTTCTGTTCCATTTATGGTAAAGTTTCTATGTAAGAATCAACTTGTTAAAATTAAGTGGCCCTGCATTGTGTAATTTGTACTTGCTAGAATCTTTTTGTTCCTTTTCATAAAGTTTATACGTAAGAATCAACTTGTTAGAATTAAGAGGAGAGAATCTAATGGAGTTGTTGCCTTGCATTGTGAAAATTATACTTGCTAGAACCTTTTTTGTTCCTTTTATGGTAAAGTTTCTATGTAAGAATCAACTTGTTAGAATTAAGGGGCATTGCATTGTGTAAATTATACTTGCTAGAACCTTTCTGTTCCTTTTATGTTAAAGTTTCTATGTAAGAATCAAATTGTTAGAATTAATGGGCCTTGCAATGTGTGAATTATATTTTCTAGAACCTCTCTCGTTCCTTTTATGGTAACGTTTCTATGTAAGAATCAACTTGTTAGAATTAAGGGGCCTTGCATTGTGTAAATTATACTTGCTAGAATCTTACTTGTTCCTTTTCTAATAAAGTTTCTACGTGCGAATCAACTTGTTAGAATTAAGAAGAGAGAATGTAATGGAGTTGTTGCCTTGCATTGTGTAAATTATACTTGCTAGAACATTTCTATTCCTTTTATGGTAAAGTTTCTACGTAAGAATCAACTTGTTAGAATTAAGGGGCATTGCATTGTGTAAATTATACTTGCTAGAACCTTTCTGTTCCTTTTATGGTAAAGTTTCTATGTAAGAATCAACTTGTTAGAATTAATGGGCCTTGAATTGTGTAAATTATACTTGCTAGAACCTTTCTGTTCCTTTTATGGTAAAGTTTCTACGTAAGAATCAACTTGTTAGAATTAAGGGGCCTTGCATTATGTAAATTATATTTGCTAGAACCTTTCTGTTCCTTTTCTGAAAAGTTTTTACGTAAGAATCAACTTGTTAGAATTAAGAGGAGAGAATGTAATGGAGTTGTTGCCTTGCATTGTGTAAATTATACTTGCTAGAACATTTCTATTCCATTTATGGTAAAGTTTCTATGTAAGAATCAACTTGTTAAAATTAAGTGGCCCTGCATTGTGTAATTTGTACTTGCTAGAATCTTTTTGTTCCTTTTCTGATAAAGTTTATACGTAAGAATCAACTTGTTAGAATTAAGAGGAGAGAATCTAATGGAGTTGTTGCCTTGCATTGTGAAAATTATACTTGCTAGAACCTTTTTTGTTCCTTTTATGGTAAAGTTTCTATGTAAGAATCAACTTGTTAGAATTAAGGGGCATTGCATTGTGTAAATTATACTTGCTAGAACCTTTCTGTTCCTTTTATGTTAAAGTTTCTATGTAAGAATCAAATTGTTAGAATTAATGGGCGTTGCAATGTGTGAATTATATTTTCTAGAACCTCTCTGTTCCTTTTATGGTAACGTTTCTATGTAAGAATCAACTTGTTAGAATTAAGGGGCCTTGCATTGTGTAAATTATACTTGCTAGAATCTTACTGTTCCTTTTCTAATAAAGTTTCTACGTAAGAATCAACTTGTTAGAATTAAGAGGAGAGAATCTAATGGAGTTGTTGCCTTGCATTGTGTAAATTATACTTGCTAGAACATTTCTATTCCTTTTATGGTAAAGTTTCTACGTAAGAATCAACTTGATAGAATTAAGGGGAATTGCATTGTGTAAATTATACTTGCTAGAACCTTTCTGTTCCTTTTATGGTAAAGTTTCTATGTAAGAATAAACTTGGTAGAATTAATGGGCCTTGAATGTGTAAATTATATTTGCTAGAACCTTTTTGTTTCTTTTATGGTATTGTTTCTATGTAAGAATCAACTTGTTAGAATTAAGGGGCCTTGCATTGTGTAAATTATACTTGCTAGAATCTTTCTGTTCCTTTTCTGATAAAGTTTCTACGTAAGAATCAACTTGTTAGAATTAATAATAGAGAATCTAATGGAGTTGTTGCCTTGCATTGTGTAAATTATACTTGCTAGAACCTTTCTATTCCTTTTATGGTAAAGTTTCTACGTAAGAATCAACTTGTTAGAATTAAGGGGCCTTGCATTGTGTAAATTATACTTGCTAGAACCTTTCTGTTCCTTTTCTGATAAAGTATCTACGTAAGAATCAACTTGTTAGAATTAAGAGGAGAGAGTCTAATGGAGTTGTTGCCTTGCATTGTGTAAATTATACTTGCTAGAACATTTATGTTCCATTTATGGTAAAGTTTCTATGTAAGAATCAACTTGTTAAAATTAAGTGGCCCTGCATTGTGTAATTTGTACTTGCTAGAATCTTTTTGTTCCTTTTCTGATAAAGTTTATACGTAAGAATCAACTTGTTAGAATTAAGAGGAGAGAATCTAATGGAGTTGTTGCCTTGAATTGTGAAAATTATACTTGCTAGAACCTTTTTTGTTCCTTTTATGGTAAAGTTTCTACGTAAGAATCAACTTGTTAGAATTAAGGGGCATTGCATTGTGTAAATTATACTTGCTAGAACCTTTCTGTTCCTTTTATGTTAAAGTTTCTATGTAAGAATCAAATTGTTAGAATTAATGGGCCTTGCAATGTGTGAATTATATTTGCTAGAACCTTTCTGTTCCTTTTATGGTAACGTTTCTATGTAAGAATCAACTTGTTAGAATTAAGGGGCCTTGCATTGTGTAAATTATACTTGCTAGAATCTTACTGTTCCTTTTCTAATAAAGTTTCTACGTGCGAATCAAATTGATAGAATTAAGAAGAGAGAATGTTATGGAGTTGTTGCCTTGCATTGTGTAAATTATACTTGCTAGAACATTTCTGTTCCTTTTATGGTAAAGTTTCTACGTAAGAATCAACTTGTTAGAATTAAGGGGAATTGCATTGTGTAAATTATACTTGCTAGAACCTTTCTGTTCCTTTTATGGTAAAGTTTCTATGTAAGAATAAACTTGGTAGAATTAATGGGCCTTGCAATGTGTAAATTATATTTGCTAGAACCTTTTTGTTTCTTTTATGGTATTGTTTCTATGTAAGAATCAACTTGTTAGAATTAAGGGGCCTTGCATTGTGTAAATTATACTTGCTAGAATCTTTCTGTTCCTTTTCTGATAAAGTTTCTACGTAAGAATCAACTTGTTAGAATTAATAATAGAGAGAATCTAATGGAGTTGTTGCCTTGCATTGTGTAAATTATACTTGCTAGAACCTTTCTATTCCTTTTATGGTAAAGTTTCTACGTAAGAATCAACTTGTTAGAATTAAGGGGCCTTGCATTGTGTAAATTATACTTGCTAGAACCTTTCTGTTCCTTTTCTGATAAAGTATCTACGTAAGAATCAACTTGTTAGAATTAAGAGGAGAGAGTCTAATGGAGTTGTTGCCTTGCATTGTGTAAATTATACTTGCTAGAACATTTCTGTTCCATTTATGGTAAAGTTTCTATGTAAGAATCAACTTGTTAAAATTAAGTGGCCCTGCATTGTGTAATTTGTACTTGCTAGAATCTTTTTGTTCCTTTTCTGATAAAGTTTATACGTAAGAATCAACTTGTTAGAATTAAGAGGAGAGAATCTAATGGAGTTGTTGCCTTGCATTGTGAAAATTATACTTGCTAGAACCTTTTTTGTTCCTTTTATGGTAAAGTTTCTACGTAAGAATCAACTTGTTAGAATTAAGGGGCATTGCATTGTGTAAATTATACTTGCTAGAACCTTTCTGTTCCTTTTATGTTAAAGTTTCTATGTAAGAATCAAATTGTTAGAATTAATGGGCCTTGCAATGTGTGAATTATATTTGCTAGAACCTTTCTGTTCCTTTTATGGTAACGTTTCTATGTAAGAATCAACTTGTTAGAATTAAGGGGCCTTGCATTGTGTAAATTATACTTGCTAGAATCTTACTGTTCCTTTTCTAATAAAGTTTCTACGTGCGAATCAACTTGTTAGAATTAAGAAGAGAGAATGTAATGGAGTTGTTGCCTTGCATTGTGTAAATTATACTTGCTAGAACATTTCTATTCCTTTTATGGTAAAGTTTCTACGTAAGAATCAACTTGTTAGAATTAAGTGGCATTGCATTGTGTAAATTATACTTGCTAGAACCTTTCTGTTCCTTTTATGGTAAAGTTTCTATGTAAGAATCAACTTGTTAGAATTAATGGGCCTTGAATTGTGTAAATTATACTTGCTAGAACCTTTCTGTTCCTTTTATGGTAAAGTTTCTACGTAAGAATCAACTTGTTAGAATTAAGGGGCCTTGCATTGTGTAAATTATACTTGCTAGAACCTTTCTGTTCCTTTTCTGATAAAGTTTCTACGTAAGAATCAACTTGTTAGAATTAAGAGGAGAGAATCTAATGGAGTTGTTGCCTTGCATTGTGTAAATTATACTTGCTAGAACATTTCTATTCCTTTTATGGTAAAGTTTCTATGTAAGAATCAACTTGTTAAAATTAAGTGGCCCTGCATTGTGTAATTTGTACTTGCTAGAATCTTTTTGTTCCTTTTCTGATAAAGTTTATATGTAAGAATCAACTTGTTAGAATTAAGAGGAGAGAATCTAATGGAGTTGTTGCCTTGCATTGTGAAAATTATACTTGCTAGAACCTTTTTTGTTCCTTTTATGGTAAAGTTTCTATGTAAGAATCAACTTGTTAGAATTAAGGGGCATTGCATTGTGTAAATTATACTTGCTAGAACCTTTCTGTTCCTTTTATGTTAAAGTTTCTATGTAAGAATCAAATTGTTAGAATTAATGGGCGTTGCAATGTGTGAATTATATTTTCTAGAACCTCTCTGTTCCTTTTATGGTAACGTTTCTATGTAAGAATCAACTTGTTAGAATTAAGGGGCCTTGCATTGTGTAAATTATACTTGCTAGAATCTTTCTGTTCCTTTTCTAATAAAGTTTCTACGTAAGAATCAACTTGTTAGAATTAAGAGGAGAGAATCTAATGGAGTTGTTGCCTTGCATTGTGTAAATTATACTTGCTAGAACATTTCTATTCCTTTTATGGTAAAGTTTCTACGTAAGAATCAACTTGATAGAATTAAGGGGAATTGCATTGTGTAAATTATACTTGCTAGAACCTTTCTGTTCCTTTTATGGTAAAGTTTCTATGTAAGAATAAACTTGGTAGAATTAATGGGCCTTGCAATGTGTAAATTATATTTGCTAGAACCTTTTTGTTTCTTTTATGGTATTGTTTCTATGTAAGAATCAACTTGTTAGAATTAAGGGGCCTTGCATTGTGTAAATTATACTTGCTAGAATCTTTCTGTTCCTTTTCTGATAAAGTTTCTACGTAAGAATCAACTTGTTAGAATTAATAATAGAGAATCTAATGGAGTTGTTGCCTTGCATTGTGTAAATTATACTTGCTAGAACCTTTCTATTCCTTTTATGGTAAAGTTTCTACGTAAGAATCAACTTGTTAGAATTAAGGGGCCTTGCATTGTGTAAATTATACTTGCTAGAACCTTTCTTCCTTTTCGATAAAGTATCTACGTAAGAATCAACTTGTTAGAATTAAGAGGAGAGAGTCTAATGGAGTTGTTGCCTTGCATTGTGTAAATTATACTTGCTAGAACATTTCTGTTCCATTTATGGTAAAGTTTCTATGTAAGAATCAACTTGTTAAAATTAAGTGGCCCCGCATTGTGTAATTTGTACTTGCTAGAATCTTTTTGTTCCTTTTCTGATAAAGTTTATACGTAAGAATCAACTTGTTAGAATTAAGAGGAGAGAATCTAATGGAGTTGTTGCCTTGCATTGTGAAAATTATACTTGCTAGAACCTTTTTTGTTCCTTTTATGGTAAAGTTTCTACGTAAGAATCAACTTGTTAGAATTAAGGGGCATTGCATTGTGTAAATTATACTTGCTAGAACCTTTCTGTTCCTTTTATGTTAAAGTTTCTATGTAAGAATCAAATTGTTAGAATTAATGGGCCTTGCAATGTGTGAATTATATTTGCTAGAACCTTTCTGTTCCTTTTATGGTAACGTTTCTATGTAAGAATCAACTTGTTAGAATTAAGGGGCCTTGCATTGTGTAAATTATACTTGCTAGAATCTTACTTGTTCCTTTTCTGATAAAGTTTCTACGTGCGAATCAACTTGTTAGAATTAAGAAGAGAGAATGTAATGGAGTTGTTGCCTTGCATTGTGTAAATTATACTTGCTAGAACATTTCTATTCCTTTTATGGTAAAGTTTCTACGTAAGAATCAACTTGTTAGAATTAAGTGGCATTGCATTGTGTAAATTATACTTGCTAGAACCTTTCTGTTCCATTTATGGTAAAGTTTCTATGTAAGAATCAACTTGTTAGAATTAATGGGCCTTGAATTGTGTAAATTATACTTGCTAGAACCTTTCTGTTCCTTTTATGGTAAAGTTTCTACGTAAGAATCAACTTGTTAGAATTAAGGGGCCTTGCATTGTGTAAATTATACTTGCTAGAACCTTTCTCGTTCCTTTTCGATAAAGTTTTTACGTAAGAATCAACTTGTTAGAATTAAGAGGAGAGAATGTAATGGAGTTGTTGCCTTGCATTGTGTAAATTATACTTGCTAGAACATTTCTATTCCTTTTATGGTAAAGTTTCTATGTAAGAATCAACTTGTTAGAATTAAGTGGCCTTGCATTGTGTAATTATACTTGCTAGAATCTTTTTGTTCCTTTTCGATAAAGTTTATATGTAAGAATCAACTTGTTAGAATTAAGAGGAGAGAATCTAATGGAGTTGTTGCCTTGCATTGTGAAAATTATACTTGCTAGAACCTTTTTTGTTCCTTTTATGGTAAAGTTTCTACGTAAGAATCAACTTGATAGAATTAAGGGGAATTGCATTGTGTAAATTATACTTGCTAGAACCTTTCTGTTCCTTTTATGTTAAAGTTTCTATGTAAGAATCAAATTGTTAGAATTAATGGGCCTTGCAATGTGTGAATTATATTTGCTAGAACCTTTCTGTTCCTTTTATGGTAACGTTTCTATGTAAGAATCAACTTGTTAGAATTAAGGGGCCTTGCATTGTGTAAATTATACTTGCTAGAATCTTACTTGTTCCTTTTCTAATAAAGTTTCTACGTGCGAATCAAATTGATAGAATTAAGAAGAGAGAATGTTATGGAGTTGTTGCCTTGCATTGTAAATTATACTTGCTAGAACATTTCTATTCCTTTTATGGTAAAGTTTCTACGTAAGAATCAACTTGTTAGAATTAAGGGGAATTGCATTGTGTAAATTATACTTGCTAGAACCTTTCTGTTCCTTTTATGGTAAAGTTTCTATGTAAGAATAAACTTGGTAGAATTAATGGGCCTTGCAATGTGTAAATTATATTTGCTAGAACCTTTTTGTTTCTTTTATGGTATTGTTTCTATGTAAGAATCAACTTGTTAGAATTAAGGGGCCTTGCATTGTGTAAATTATACTTGCTAGAATCTTTCTGTTCCTTTTCTGATAAAGTTTCTACGTAAGAATCAACTTGTTAGAATTAATAATAGAGAATCTAATGGAGTTGTTGCCTTGCATTGTGTAAATTATACTTGCTAGAACCTTTCTATTCCTTTTATGGTAAAGTTTCTACGTAAGAATCAACTTGTTAGAATTAAGGGGCCTTGCATTGTGTAAATTATACTTGCTAGAACCTTTCTTCCCTTTTCGATAAAGTATCTACGTAAGAATCAACTTGTTAGAATTAAGAGGAGAGAGTCTAATGGAGTTGTTGCCTTGCATTGTGTAAATTATACTTGCTAGAACATTTCTGTTCCATTTATGGTAAAGTTTCTATGTAAGAATCAACTTGTTAAAATTAAGTGGCCCCGCATTGTGTAATTTGTACTTGCTAGAATCTTTTTGTTCCTTTTCGATAAAGTTTATACGTAAGAATCAACTTGTTAGAATTAAGAGGAGAGAATCTAATGGAGTTGTTGCCTTGCATTGTGAAAATTATACTTGCTAGAACCTTTTTTGTTCCTTTTATGGTAAAGTTTCTATGTAAGAATCAACTTGTTAGAATTAAGGGGCATTGCATTGTGTAAATTATACTTGCTAGAACCTTTCTTTCCTTTTATGTTAAAGTTTCTATGTAAGAATCAAATTGTTAGAATTAATGGGCCTTGCAATGTGTGAATTATATTTTCTAGAACCTTTCTGTTCCTTTTATGGTAACGTTTCTATGTAAGAATCAACTTGTTAGAATTAAGGGGCCTTGCATTGTGTAAATTATACTTGCTAGAATCTTACTTGTTCCTTTTCTAATAAAGTTTCTACGTGCGAATCAACTTGTTAGAATTAAGAAGAGAGAATGTAATGGAGTTGTTGCCTTGCATTGTGTAAATTATACTTGCTAGAACATTTCTATTCCTTTTCTGGTAAAGTTTCTACGTAAGAATCAACTTGTTAGAATTAAGTGGCATTGCATTGTGTAAATTATACTTGCTAGAACCTTTCTCGTTCCATTTATGGTAAAGTTTCTATGTAAGAATCAACTTGTTAGAATTAATGGGCCTTGAATTGTGTAAATTATACTTGCTAGAACCTTTCTGTTCCTTTTATGGTAAAGTTTCTACGTAAGAATCAACTTGTTAGAATTAAGGGGCCTTGCATTGTGTAAATTATACTTGCTAGAACCTTTTTTGTTCCTTTTATGGTAAAGTTTCTATGTAAGAATCAACTTGTTAGAATTAAGAGGAGCATTGAATGTAATGGAGTTGTTGCCTTGCATTGTAAGAATAAATTATTAATGGGCTTGCTAGTACATTATATTTTCCTTTTATGGTAAAGTTTCTATGTAAGAATCAACTTGATAGAATTAAGGGGCCTTGCATTGTGTAAATTATACTTGCTAGAATCTTTTGTTCCTTTTCTATAAAGTTTCTACGTAAGAATCAACTTGTTAGAATTAAGAGGAGAGAATCTAATGGAGTTGTTGCCTTGCATTGTGTAAATTATACTTGCTAGAACATTTCTATTCCTTTTATGGTAAAGTTTCTACGTAAGAATCAACTTGATAGAATTAAGGGGAATTGCATTGTGTAAATTATACTTGCTAGAACCTTTCTGTTCCTTTTATGGTAAAGTTTCTATGTAAGAATAAACTTGGTAGAATTAATGGGCCTTGCAATGTGTAAATTATATTTGCTAGAACCTTTTTGTTTCTTTTATGGTATTGTTTCTATGTAAGAATCAACTTGTTAGAATTAAGGGGCCTTGCATTGTGTAAATTATACTTGCTAGAATCTTTCTCGTTCCTTTTCGATAAAGTTTCTACGTAAGAATCAACTTGTTAGAATTAATAATAGAGAATCTAATGGAGTTGTTGCCTTGCATTGTGTAAATTATACTTGCTAGAACCTTTCTATTCCTTTTATGGTAAAGTTTCTACGTAAGAATCAACTTGTTAGAATTAAGGGGCCTTGCATTGTGTAAATTATACTTGCTAGAACCTTTCTGTTCCTTTTCTGATAAAGTATCTACGTAAGAATCAACTTGTTAGAATTAAGAGGAGAGAGTCTAATGGAGTTGTTGCCTTGCATTGTGTAAATTATACTTGCTAGAACATTTCTGTTCCATTTATGGTAAAGTTTCTATGTAAGAATCAACTTGTTAAAATTAAGTGGCCCTGCATTGTGTAATTTGTACTTGCTAGAATCTTTTTGTTCCTTTTCTGATAAAGTTTATACGTAAGAATCAACTTGTTAGAATTAAGAGGAGAGAATCTAATGGAGTTGTTGCCTTGAATTGTGAAAATTATACTTGCTAGAACCTTTTTTGTTCCTTTTATGGTAAAGTTTCTACGTAAGAATCAACTTGTTAGAATTAAGGGGCATTGCATTGTGTAAATTATACTTGCTAGAACCTTTCTGTTCCTTTTATGTTAAAGTTTCTATGTAAGAATCAAATTGTTAGAATTAATGGGCCTTGCAATGTGTGAATTATATTTGCTAGAACCTTTCTGTTCCTTTTATGGTAACGTTTCTATGTAAGAATCAACTTGTTAGAATTAAGGGGCCTTGCATTGTGTAAATTATACTTGCTAGAATCTTACTGTTCCTTTTCTAATAAAGTTTCTACGTGCGAATCAAATTGATAGAATTAAGAAGAGAGAATGTTATGGAGTTGTTGCCTTGCATTGTGTAAATTATACTTGCTAGAACATTTCTATTCCTTTTATGGTAAAGTTTCTACGTAAGAATCAACTTGTTAGAATTAAGTGGCATTGCATTGTGTAAATTATACTTGCTAGAACCTTTCTGTTCCATTTATGGTAAAGTTTCTATGTAAGAATCAACTTGTTAGAATTAATGGGCCTTGAATTGTGTAAATTATACTTGCTAGAACCTTTCTGTTCCTTTTATGGTAAAGTTTCTACGTAAGAATCAACTTGTTAGAATTAAGGGGCCTTGCATTGTGTAAATTATACTTGCTAGAACCTTTCTGTTCCTTTTCTGATAAAGTTTCTACGTAAGAATCAACTTGTTAGAATTAAGAGGAGAGAATCTAATGGAGTTGTTGCCTTGCATTGTGTAAATTATACTTGCTAGAACATTTCTATTCCATTTATGGTAAAGTTTCTATGTAAGAATCAACTTGTTAAAATTAAGTGGCCCTGCATTGTGTAATTTGTACTTGCTAGAATCTTTTTGTTCCTTTTCTGATAAAGTTTATATGTAAGAATCAACTTGTTAGAATTAAGAGGAGAGAATCTAATGGAGTTGTTGCCTTGCATTGTGAAAATTATACTTGCTAGAACCTTTTTTGTTCCTTTTATGGTAAAGTTTCTACGTAAGAATCAACTTGGTAGAATTAAGGGGCATTGCATTGTGTAAATTATACTTGCTAGAACCTTTCTGTTCCTTTTATGTTAAAGTTTCTATGTAAGAATCAAATTGTTAGAATTAATGGGCCTTGCAATGTGTGAATTATATTTGCTAGAACCTTTTTGTTCCTTTTATGGTAACGTTTCTATGTAAGAATCAACTTGTTAGAATTAAGGGGCCTTGCATTGTGTAAATTATACTTGCTAGAATCTTTCTTCGTTCCTTTTCTAATAAAGTTTCTACGTGCGAATCAAATTGATAGAATTAAGAAGAGAGAATGTTATGGAGTTGTTGCCTTGCATTGTGTAAATTATACTTGCTAGAACATTTCTGTTCCTTTTATGGTAAAGTTTCTACGTAAGAATCAACTTGTTAGAATTAAGGGGCCTTGCATTGTGTAAATTATACTTGCTAGAACCTTTCTCTGTTCCTTTTCGATAAAGTTTCTACGTAAGAATCAACTTGTTAGAATTAAGAGGAGAGAATCTAATGGAGTTGTTGCCTTGCATTGTGTAAATTATACTTGCTAGAACATTTCTGTTCCATTTATGGTAAAGTTTCTATGTAAGAATCAACTTGTTAAAATTAAGTGGCCCTGCATTGTGCAATTTGTACTTGCTAGAATCTTTTTGTTCCTTTTCTGATAAAGTTTATACGTAAGAATCAACTTGTTAGAATTAAGAGGAGAGAATCTAATGGAGTTGTTGCCTTGAATTGTGAAAATTATACTTGCTAGAACCTTTTTTGTTCCTTTTAAGGTAAAGTTTCTACGTAAGAATCAACTTGTTAGAATTAAGGGGCATTGCATTGTGTAAATTATACTTGCTAGAACCTTTCTGTTCCTTTTATGTTAAAGTTTCTATGTAAGAATCAAATTGTTAGAATTAATGGGCCTTGCAATGTGTGAATTATATTTGCTAGAACCTTTCTTGTTCCTTTTATGGTAACGTTTCTATGTAAGAATCAACTTGTTAGAATTAAGGGGCCTTGCATTGTGTAAATTATACTTGCTAGAATCTTACTGTTCCTTTTCTAATAAAGTTTCTACGTGCGAATCAAATTGATAGAATTAAGAAGAGAGAATGTTATGGAGTTGTTGCCTTGCATTGTGTAAATTATACTTGCTAGAACATTTCTATTCCTTTTATGGTAAAGTTTCTACGTAAGAATCAACTTGTTAGAATTAAGGGGCCTTGCATTGTGTAAATTATACTTGCTAGAACCTTTCTGTTCCTTTTCTGATAAAGTTTCTACGTAAGAATCAACTTGTTAGAATTAAGAGGAGAGAATCTAATGGAGTTGTTGCCTTGCATTGTGTAAATTATACTTGCTAGAACATTTCTGTTCCATTTATGGTAAAGTTTCTATGTAAGAATCAACTTGTTAAAATTAAGTGGCCCTGCATTGTGTAATTTGTACTTGCTAGAATCTTTTTGTTCCTTTTCGATAAAGTTTATATGTAAGAATCAACTTGTTAGAATTAAGAGGAGAGAATCTAATGGAGTTGTTGCCTTGCATTGTGAAAATTATACTTGCTAGAACCTTTTTTGTTCCTTTTATGGTAAAGTTTCTACGTAAGAATCAACTTGTTAGAATTAAGGGGCATTGCATTGTGTAAATTATACTTGCTAGAACCTTTCTGTTCCTTTTATGTTAAAGTTTCTATGTAAGAATCAAATTGTTAGAATTAATGGGCCTTGCAATGTGTGAATTATATTTGCTAGAACCTTTCTCGTTCCTTTTATGGTAACGTTTCTATGTAAGAATCAACTTGTTAGAATTAAGGGGCCTTGCATTGTGTAAATTATACTTGCTAGAATCTTTCTTGTTCCTTTTCGATAAAGTTTCTACGTGCGAATCAAATTGATAGAATTAAGAAGAGAGAATGTTATGGAGTTGTTGCCTTGCATTGTGTAAATTATAATTGCTAGAACATTTCTATTCCTTTTATGGTAAAGTTTCTACGTAAGAATCAACTTGTTAGAATTAAGGGGCCTTGCATTGTGTAAATTATACTTGCTAGAACCTTTCTCGTTCCTTTTCCGATAAAGTTTCTACGTAAGAATCAACTTGTTAGAATTAAGAGGAGAGAATCTAATGGAGTTGTTGCCTTGCATTGTGTAAATTATACTTGCTAGAACATTTCTGTTCCATTTATGGTAAAGTTTCTATGTAAGAATCAACTTGTTAAAATTAAGTGGCCCTGCATTGTGTAATTTGTACTTGCTAGAATCTTTTTGTTCCTTTTCTGATAAAGTTTATACGTAAGAATCAACTTGTTAGAATTAAGAGGAGAGAATCTAATGGAGTTGTTGCCTTGCATTGTGAAAATTATACTTGCTAGAACCTTTTTTGTTCCTTTTATGGAAAAGTTTCTATGTAAGAATCAACTTGTTAGAATTAAGGGGCATTGCATTGTGTAAATTATACTTGCTAGAACCTTTCTGTTCCTTTTATGTTAAAGTTTCAATGTAAGAATCAACTTGTTAGAATTAATGGGCCTTGAATTATGTAAATTATACTTGCTAGAACCTTTCTGTTCCTTTTATGGTAAAGTTTCTACGTAAGAATCAACTTGTTAGAATTAAGGGGCCTTGCATTATGTAAATTATATTTGCTAGAACCTCTCTGTTCCTTTTCTGAAAAGTTTTTACGTAAGAATCAACTTGGTAGAATTAAGAGGAGAGAATGTAATGGAGTTGTTGCCTTGCATTGTGTAAATTATACTTGCTAGTATTTTTCTATTCCTTTTATGGTAAAGTTTCTACATAAGAATCAACTTGTTAGAATTAAGGGGCATTGCATTGTGTAAATTATACTTGCTAGAACCTTTCTGTTCCTTTTATGTTAAAGTTTCTATGTAAGAATCAAATTGTTAGAATTAATGGGCCTTGCAATGTGTGAATTATATTTTCTAGAACCTCTCTGTTCCTTTTATGGTAACGTTTCTATGTAAGAATCAACTTGTTAGAATTAAGGGGCCTTGCATTGTGTAAATTATACTTGCTAGAATCTTACTGTTCCTTTTCTAATAAAGTTTCTACGTGCGAATCAACTTGTTAGAATTAAGAAGAGAGAATGTAATGGAGTTGTTGCCTTGCATTGTGTAAATTATACTTGCTAGAACATTTCTATTCCTTTTATGGTAAAGTTTCTACGTAAGAATCAACTTGTTAGAATTAAGGGGCATTGCATTGTGTAAATTATACTTGCTAGAACCTTTCTCGTTCCTTTTATGGTAAAGTTTCTATCTAAGAATCAACTTGTTAGAATTAATGGGCCTTGAATTATGTAAATTATACTTGCTAGAACCTTTCTGTTCCTTTTATGGTAAAGTTTCTACGTAAGAATCAACTTGTTAGAATTAAGGGGCCTTGCATTATGTAAATTATATTTGCTAGAACCTTTCTATTCCTTTTCGAAAAAGTTTTTACGTAAGAATCAACTTGGTAGAATTAAGAGGAGAGAATGTAATGGAGTTGTTGCCTTGCATTGTGTAAATTATACTTGCTAGTACATTTCTATTCCTTTTATGGTAAAGTTTCTACGTAAGAATCAACTTGATAGAATTAAGGGGCCTTGCATTGTGTAAATTATACTTGCTAGAACCTTTCTCGTTCCTTTTACGATAAAGTTTTTACGTAAGAATCAACTTGTTAGAATTAAGAGGAGAGAATCTAATGGAGTTGTTGCCTTGCATTGTGTAAATTATACTTGCTAGAACATTTCTATTCCTTTTATGGTAAAGTTTCTACGTAAGAATCAACTTGTTAGAATTAAGTGGCATTGCATTGTGTAAATTATACTTGCTAGAACCTTTCTGTTCCATTTATGGTAAAGTTTCTATGTAAGAATCAACTTGTTAGAATTAATGGGCCTTGAATTGTGTAAATTATACTTGCTAGAACCTTTCTTGTTCCTTTTATGGTAAAGTTTCTACGTAAGAATCAACTTGTTAGAATTAAGGGGCCTTGCATTGTGTAAATTATACTTGCTAGAACCTTTTCTGTTCCTTTTCGATAAAGTTTCTACGTAAGAATCAACTTGTTAGAATTAAGAGGAGAGAATCTAATGGAGTTGTTGCCTTGCATTGTGTAAATTATACTTGCTAGAACATTTCTGTTCCATTTATGGTAAAGTTTCTATGTAAGAATCAACTTGTTAAAATTAAGTGGCCCTGCATTGTGTAATTTGTACTTGCTAGAATCTTTTTGTTCCTTTTCGATAAAGTTTATATGTAAGAATCAACTTGTTAGAATTAAGAGGAGAGAATCTAATGGAGTTGTTGCCTTGCATTGTGAAAATTATACTTGCTAGAACCTTTTTTGTTCCTTTTATGGTAAAGTTTCTACGTAAGAATCAACTTGTTAGAATTAAGGGGCATTGCATTGTGTAAATTATACTTGCTAGAACCTTTCTTCCTTTTTATGTTAAAGTTTCTATGTAAGAATCAAATTGTTAGAATTAATGGGCCTTGCAATGTGTGAATTATATTTGCTAGAACCTTTTCTGTTCCTTTTATGGTAACGTTTCTATGTAAGAATCAACTTGTTAGAATTAAGGGGCCTTGCATTGTGTAAATTATACTTGCTAGAATCTTACTTGTTCCTTTTCTAATAAAGTTTCTACGTGCGAATCAAATTGATAGAATTAAGAAGAGAGAATGTTATGGAGTTGTTGCCTTGCATTGTGTAAATTATACTTGCTAGAACATTTCTATTCCTTTTATGGTAAAGTTTCTACGTAAGAATCAACTTGTTAGAATTAAGGGGCCTTGCATTGTGTAAATTATACTTGCTAGAACCTTTCTCGTTCCTTTTCGATAAAGTTTCTACGTAAGAATCAACTTGTTAGAATTAAGAGGAGAGAATCTAATGGAGTTGTTGCCTTGTATTGTGTAAATTATACTTGCTAGAACATTTCTGTTCCATTTATGGTAAAGTTTCTATGTAAGAATCAACTTGTTAAAATTAAGTGGCCCCGCATTGTGTAATTTGTACTTGCTAGAATCTTTTTGTTCCTTTTCTGATAAAGTTTATACGTAAGAATCAACTTGTTAGAATTAAGAGGAGAGAATCTAATGGAGTTGTTGCCTTGCATTGTGAAAATTATACTTGCTAGAACCTTTTTTGTTCCTTTTATGGAAAAGTTTCTATGTAAGAATCAACTTGTTAGAATTAAGGGGCATTGCATTGTGTAAATTATACTTGCTAGAACCTTTCTGTTCCTTTTATGTTAAAGTTTCAATGTAAGAATCAACTTGTTAGAATTAATGGGCCTTGAATTATGTAAATTATACTTGCTAGAACCTTTCTGTTCCTTTTATGGTAAAGTTTCTACGTAAGAATCAACTTGTTAGAATTAAGGGGCCTTGCATTATGTAAATTATATTTGCTAGAACCTCTCTGTTCCTTTTCTGAAAAGTTTTTACGTAAGAATCAACTTGGTAGAATTAAGAGGAGAGAATGTAATGGAGTTGTTGCCTTGCATTGTGTAAATTATACTTGCTAGTATTTTTCTATTCCTTTTATGGTAAAGTTTCTACATAAGAATCAACTTGTTAGAATTAAGGGGCATTGCATTGTGTAAATTATACTTGCTAGAACCTTTCGTTCCTTTTATGTTAAAGTTTCTATGTAAGAATCAAATTGTTAGAATTAATGGGCCTTGCAATGTGTGAATTATATTTTCTAGAACCTCTCTGTTCCTTTTATGGTAACGTTTCTATGTAAGAATCAACTTGTTAGAATTAAGGGGCCTTGCATTGTGTAAATTATACTTGCTAGAATCTTACTGTTCCTTTTCTAATAAAGTTTCTACGTGCGAATCAACTTGTTAGAATTAAGAAGAGAGAATGTAATGGAGTTGTTGCCTTGCATTGTGTAAATTATACTTGCTAGAACATTTCTATTCCTTTTATGGTAAAGTTTCTACGTAAGAATCAACTTGTTAGAATTAAGGGGCATTGCATTGTGTAAATTATACTTGCTAGAACCTTTCTGTTCCTTTTATGGTAAAGTTTCTATCTAAGAATCAACTTGTTAGAATTAATGGGCCTTGAATTATGTAAATTATACTTGCTAGAACCTTTCTGTTCCTTTTATGGTAAAGTTTCTACGTAAGAATCAACTTGTTAGAATTAAGGGGCCTTGCATTATGTAAATTATATTTGCTAGAACCTTTCTATTCCTTTTCTGAAAAGTTTTTACGTAAGAATCAACTTGGTAGAATTAAGAGGAGAGAATGTAATGGAGTTGTTGCCTTGCATTGTGTAAATTATACTTGCTAGTACATTTCTATTCCTTTTATGGTAAAGTTTCTACGTAAGAATCAACTTGATAGAATTAAGGGGCCTTGCATTGTGTAAATTATACTTGCTAGAACCTTTCTGTTCCTTTTCTGATAAAGTTTTTACGTAAGAATCAACTTGTTAGAATTAAGAGGAGAGAATCTAATGGAGTTGTTGCCTTGCATTGTGTAAATTATACTTGCTAGAACATTTCTATTCCTTTTATGGTAAAGTTTCTACGTAAGAATCAACTTGTTAGAATTAAGTGGCATTGCATTGTGTAAATTATACTTGCTAGAACCTTTCGTTCCATTTATGGTAAAGTTTCTATGTAAGAATCAACTTGTTAGAATTAATGGGCCTTGAATTGTGTAAATTATACTTGCTAGAACCTTTCTGTTCCTTTTATGGTAAAGTTTCTACGTAAGAATCAACTTGTTAGAATTAAGGGGCCTTGCATTGTGTAAATTATACTTGCTAGAACCTTTCTGTTCCTTTTCTGATAAAGTTTCTACGTAAGAATCAACTTGTTAGAATTAAGAGGAGAGAATCTAATGGAGTTGTTGCCTTGCATTGTGTAAATTATACTTGCTAGAACATTTCTGTTCCATTTATGGTAAAGTTTCTATGTAAGAATCAACTTGTTAAAATTAAGTGGCCCTGCATTGTGTAATTTGTACTTGCTAGAATCTTTTTGTTCCTTTTCTGATAAAGTTTATATGTAAGAATCAACTTGTTAGAATTAAGAGGAGAGAATCTAATGGAGTTGTTGCCTTGCATTGTGAAAATTATACTTGCTAGAACCTTTTTTGTTCCTTTTATGGTAAAGTTTCTACGTAAGAATCAACTTGTTAGAATTAAGGGGCATTGCATTGTGTAAATTATACTTGCTAGAACCTTTCTGTTCCTTTTATGTTAAAGTTTCTATGTAAGAATCAAATTGTTAGAATTAATGGGCCTTGCAATGTGTGAATTATATTTGCTAGAACCTTTCGTTCCTTTTATGGTAACGTTTCTATGTAAGAATCAACTTGTTAGAATTAAGGGGCCTTGCATTGTGTAAATTATACTTGCTAGAATCTTACTGTTCCTTTTCTAATAAAGTTTCTACGTGCGAATCAAATTGATAGAATTAAGAAGAGAGAATGTTATGGAGTTGTTGCCTTGCATTGTGTAAATTATACTTGCTAGAACATTTCTATTCCTTTTATGGTAAAGTTTCTACGTAAGAATCAACTTGTTAGAATTAAGGGGCCTTGCATTGTGTAAATTATACTTGCTAGAACCTTTCTGTTCCTTTTCTGATAAAGTTTCTACGTAAGAATCAACTTGTTAGAATTAAGAGGAGAGAATCTAATGGAGTTGTTGCCTTGTATTGTGTAAATTATACTTGCTAGAACATTTCTGTTCCATTTATGGTAAAGTTTCTATGTAAGAATCAACTTGTTAAAATTAAGTGGCCCTGCATTGTGTAATTTGTACTTGCTAGAATCTTTTTGTTCCTTTTCTGATAAAGTTTATACGTAAGAATCAACTTGTTAGAATTAAGAGGAGAGAATCTAATGGAGTTGTTGCCTTGCATTGTGAAAATTATACTTGCTAGAACCTTTTTTGTTCCTTTTATGGAAAAGTTTCTATGTAAGAATCAACTTGTTAGAATTAAGGGGCATTGCATTGTGTAAATTATACTTGCTAGAACCTTTCTGTTCCTTTTATGTTAAAGTTTCAATGTAAGAATCAACTTGTTAGAATTAATGGGCCTTGAATTATGTAAATTATACTTGCTAGAACCTTTCTCGTTCCTTTTATGGTAAAGTTTCTACGTAAGAATCAACTTGTTAGAATTAAGGGGCCTTGCATTATGTAAATTATATTTGCTAGAACCTCTCTGTTCCTTTTCTGAAAAGTTTTTACGTAAGAATCAACTTGGTAGAATTAAGAGGAGAGAATGTAATGGAGTTGTTGCCTTGCATTGTGTAAATTATACTTGCTAGTATTTTTCTATTCCTTTTATGGTAAAGTTTCTACATAAGAATCAACTTGTTAGAATTAAGGGGCATTGCATTGTGTAAATTATACTTGCTAGAACCTTTCTGTTCCTTTTATGTTAAAGTTTCTATGTAAGAATCAAATTGTTAGAATTAATGGGCCTTGCAATGTGTGAATTATATTTTCTAGAACCTCTCTGTTCCTTTTATGGTAACGTTTCTATGTAAGAATCAACTTGTTAGAATTAAGGGGCCTTGCATTGTGTAAATTATACTTGCTAGAATCTTACTGTTCCTTTTCTAATAAAGTTTCTACGTGCGAATCAACTTGTTAGAATTAAGAAGAGAGAATGTAATGGAGTTGTTGCCTTGCATTGTGTAAATTATACTTGCTAGAACATTTCTATTCCTTTTATGGTAAAGTTTCTACGTAAGAATCAACTTGTTAGAATTAAGGGGCATTGCATTGTGTAAATTATACTTGCTAGAACCTTTCTGTTCCTTTTATGGTAAAGTTTCTATCTAAGAATCAACTTGTTAGAATTAATGGGCCTTGAATTATGTAAATTATACTTGCTAGAACCTTTCTGTTCCTTTTATGGTAAAGTTTCTACGTAAGAATCAACTTGTTAGAATTAAGGGGCCTTGCATTATGTAAATTATATTTGCTAGAACCTTTCTATTCCTTTTCTGAAAAGTTTTTACGTAAGAATCAACTTGGTAGAATTAAGAGGAGAGAATGTAATGGAGTTGTTGCCTTGCATTGTGTAAATTATACTTGCTAGTACATTTCTATTCCTTTTATGGTAAAGTTTCTACGTAAGAATCAACTTGATAGAATTAAGGGGCCTTGCATTGTGTAAATTATACTTGCTAGAACCTTTCTGTTCCTTTTCTGATAAAGTTTTTACGTAAGAATCAACTTGTTAGAATTAAGAGGAGAGAATCTAATGGAGTTGTTGCCTTGCATTGTGTAAATTATACTTGCTAGAACATTTCTATTCCTTTTATGGTAAAGTTTCTACGTAAGAATCAACTTGTTAGAATTAAGTGGCATTGCATTGTGTAAATTATACTTGCTAGAACCTTTCTGTTCCATTTATGGTAAAGTTTCTATGTAAGAATCAACTTGTTAGAATTAATGGGCCTTGAATTGTGTAAATTATACTTGCTAGAACCTTTCTGTTCCTTTTATGGTAAAGTTTCTACGTAAGAATCAACTTGTTAGAATTAAGGGGCCTTGCATTGTGTAAATTATACTTGCTAGAACCTTTCTCGTTCCTTTTCGATAAAGTTTCTACGTAAGAATCAACTTGTTAGAATTAAGAGGAGAGAATCTAATGGAGTTGTTGCCTTGCATTGTGTAAATTATACTTGCTAGAACATTTCTGTTCCATTTATGGTAAAGTTTCTATGTAAGAATCAACTTGTTAAAATTAAGTGGCCCTGCATTGTGTAATTTGTACTTGCTAGAATCTTTTTGTTCCTTTTCTGATAAAGTTTATATGTAAGAATCAACTTGTTAGAATTAAGAGGAGAGAATCTAATGGAGTTGTTGCCTTGCATTGTGAAAATTATACTTGCTAGAACCTTTTTTGTTCCTTTTATGGTAAAGTTTCTACGTAAGAATCAACTTGTTAGAATTAAGGGGCATTGCATTGTGTAAATTATACTTGCTAGAACCTTTCTGTTCCTTTTATGTTAAAGTTTCTATGTAAGAATCAAATTGTTAGAATTAATGGGCCTTGCAATGTGTGAATTATATTTGCTAGAACCTTTCTGTTCCTTTTATGGTAACGTTTCTATGTAAGAATCAACTTGTTAGAATTAAGGGGCCTTGCATTGTGTAAATTATACTTGCTAGAATCTTACTTGTTCCTTTTCTAATAAAGTTTCTACGTGCGAATCAAATTGATAGAATTAAGAAGAGAGAATGTTATGGAGTTGTTGCCTTGCATTGTGTAAATTATACTTGCTAGAACATTTCTGTTCCTTTTATGGTAAAGTTTCTACGTAAGAATCAACTTGTTAGAATTAAGGGGCCTTGCATTGTGTAAATTATACTTGCTAGAACCTTTCTGTTCCTTTTCTGATAAAGTTTCTACGTAAGAATCAACTTGTTAGAATTAAGAGGAGAGAATCTAATGGAGTTGTTGCCTTGTATTGTGTAAATTATACTTGCTAGAACATTTCTGTTCCATTTATGGTAAAGTTTCTATGTAAGAATCAACTTGTTAAAATTAAGTGGCCCTGCATTGTGTAATTTGTACTTGCTAGAATCTTTTTGTTCCTTTTCGATAAAGTTTATACGTAAGAATCAACTTGTTAGAATTAAGAGGAGAGAATCTAATGGAGTTGTTGCCTTGCATTGTGAAAATTATACTTGCTAGAACCTTTTTTGTTCCTTTTATGGAAAAGTTTCTATGTAAGAATCAACTTGTTAGAATTAAGGGGCATTGCATTGTGTAAATTATACTTGCTAGAACCTTTCTGTTCCTTTTATGTTAAAGTTTCAATGTAAGAATCAACTTGTTAGAATTAATGGGCCTTGAATTATGTAAATTATACTTGCTAGAACCTTTCTCGTTCCTTTTATGGTAAAGTTTCTACGTAAGAATCAACTTGTTAGAATTAAGGGGCCTTGCATTATGTAAATTATATTTGCTAGAACCTCTCTGTTCCTTTTCTGAAAAGTTTTTACGTAAGAATCAACTTGGTAGAATTAAGAGGAGAGAATGTAATGGAGTTGTTGCCTTGCATTGTGTAAATTATACTTGCTAGTATTTTTCTATTCCTTTTATGGTAAAGTTTCTACATAAGAATCAACTTGTTAGAATTAAGGGGCATTGCATTGTGTAAATTATACTTGCTAGAACCTTTCTGTTCCTTTTATGTTAAAGTTTCTATGTAAGAATCAAATTGTTAGAATTAATGGGCCTTGCAATGTGTGAATTATATTTTCTAGAACCTCTCTGTTCCTTTTATGGTAACGTTTCTATGTAAGAATCAACTTGTTAGAATTAAGGGGCCTTGCATTGTGTAAATTATACTTGCTAGAATCTTACTTTGTTCCTTTTCTAATAAAGTTTCTACGTGCGAATCAACTTGTTAGAATTAAGAAGAGAGAATGTAATGGAGTTGTTGCCTTGCATTGTGTAAATTATACTTGCTAGAACATTTCTATTCCTTTTATGGTAAAGTTTCTACGTAAGAATCAACTTGTTAGAATTAAGGGGCATTGCATTGTGTAAATTATACTTGCTAGAACCTTTCTGTTCCTTTTATGGTAAAGTTTCTATCTAAGAATCAACTTGTTAGAATTAATGGGCCTTGAATTATGTAAATTATACTTGCTAGAACCTTTCTGTTCCTTTTATGGTAAAGTTTCTACGTAAGAATCAACTTGTTAGAATTAAGGGGCCTTGCATTATGTAAATTATATTTGCTAGAACCTTTCTATTCCTTTTCTCGAAAAGTTTTTACGTAAGAATCAACTTGGTAGAATTAAGAGGAGAGAATGTAATGGAGTTGTTGCCTTGCATTGTGTAAATTATACTTGCTAGTACATTTCTATTCCTTTTATGGTAAAGTTTCTACGTAAGAATCAACTTGATAGAATTAAGGGGCCTTGCATTGTGTAAATTATACTTGCTAGAACCTTTCTGTTCCTTTTCTGATAAAGTTTTTACGTAAGAATCAACTTGTTAGAATTAAGAGGAGAGAATCTAATGGAGTTGTTGCCTTGCATTGTGTAAATTATACTTGCTAGAACATTTCTATTCCTTTTATGGTAAAGTTTCTACGTAAGAATCAACTTGTTAGAATTAAGTGGCATTGCATTGTGTAAATTATACTTGCTAGAACCTTTCTGTTCCATTTATGGTAAAGTTTCTATGTAAGAATCAACTTGTTAGAATTAATGGGCCTTGAATTGTGTAAATTATACTTGCTAGAACCTTTCTGTTCCTTTTATGGTAAAGTTTCTACGTAAGAATCAACTTGTTAGAATTAAGGGGCCTTGCATTGTGTAAATTATACTTGCTAGAACCTTTCTGTTCCTTTTCTGATAAAGTTTCTACGTAAGAATCAACTTGTTAGAATTAAGAGGAGAGAATCTAATGGAGTTGTTGCCTTGCATTGTGTAAATTATACTTGCTAGAACATTTCTGTTCCATTTATGGTAAAGTTTCTATGTAAGAATCAACTTGTTAAAATTAAGTGGCCATGCATTGTGTAATTTGTACTTGCTAGAATCTTTTTGTTCCTTTTCTGATAAAGTTTATATGTAAGAATCAACTTGTTAGAATTAAGAGGAGAGAATCTAATGGAGTTGTTGCCTTGCATTGTGAAAATTATACTTGCTAGAACCTTTTTTGTTCCTTTTATGGTAAAGTTTCTACGTAAGAATCAACTTGTTAGAATTAAGGGGCATTGCATTGTGTAAATTATACTTGCTAGAACCTTTCTGTTCCTTTTATGTTAAAGTTTCTATGTAAGAATCAAATTGTTAGAATTAATGGGCCTTGCAATGTGTGAATTATATTTGCTAGAACCTTTCTGTTCCTTTTATGGTAACGTTTCTATGTAAGAATCAACTTGTTAGAATTAAGGGGCCTTGCATTGTGTAAATTATACTTGCTAGAATCTTACTGTTCCTTTTCTAATAAAGTTTCTACGTGCGAATCAAATTGATAGAATTAAGAAGAGAGAATGTTATGGAGTTGTTGCCTTGCATTGTGTAAATTATACTTGCTAGAACATTTCTATTCCTTTTATGGTAAAGTTTCTACGTAAGAATCAACTTGTTAGAATTAAGGGGCCTTGCATTGTGTAAATTATACTTGCTAGAACCTTTCTGTTCCTTTTCTGATAAAGTTTCTACGTAAGAATCAACTTGTTAGAATTAAGAGGAGAGAATCTAATGGAGTTGTTGCCTTGCATTGTGTAAATTATACTTGCTAGAACATTTCTGTTCCATTTATGGTAAAGTTTCTATGTAAGAATCAACTTGTTAAAATTAAGTGGCCCTGCATTGTGTAATTTGTACTTGCTAGAATCTTTTTGTTCCTTTTCTGATAAAGTTTATATGTAAGAATCAACTTGTTAGAATTAAGAGGAGAGAATCTAATGGAGTTGTTGCCTTGCATTGTGAAAATTATACTTGCTAGAACCTTTTTTGTTCCTTTTATGGTAAAGTTTCTACGTAAGAATCAACTTGTTAGAATTAAGGGGCATTGCATTGTGTAAATTATACTTGCTAGAACCTTTCTGTTCCTTTTATGTTAAAGTTTCTATGTAAGAATCAAATTGTTAGAATTAATGGGCCTTGCAATGTGTGAATTATATTTGCTAGAACCTTTCTGTTCCTTTTATGGTAACGTTTCTATGTAAGAATCAACTTGTTAGAATTAAGGGGCCTTGCATTGTGTAAATTATACTTGCTAGAATCTTACTTGTTCCTTTTCGATAAAGTTTCTACGTGCGAATCAAATTGATAGAATTAAGAAGAGAGAATGTTATGGAGTTGTTGCCTTGCATTGTGTAAATTATAATTGCTAGAACATTTCTATTCCTTTTATGGTAAAGTTTCTACGTAAGAATCAACTTGTTAGAATTAAGGGGCCTTGCATTGTGTAAATTATACTTGCTAGAACCTTTCTGTTCCTTTTCTGATAAAGTTTCTACGTAAGAATCAACTTGTTAGAATTAAGAGGAGAGAATCTAATGGAGTTGTTGCCTTGCATTGTGTAAATTATACTTGCTAGAACATTTCTGTTCCATTTATGGTAAAGTTTCTATGTAAGAATCAACTTGTTAAAATTAAGTGGCCCTGCATTGTGTAATTTGTACTTGCTAGAATCTTTTTGTTCCTTTTCTGATAAAGTTTATACGTAAGAATCAACTTGTTAGAATTAAGAGGAGAGAATCTAATGGAGTTGTTGCCTTGCATTGTGAAAATTATACTTGCTAGAACCTTTTTTGTTCCTTTTATGGAAAAGTTTCTATGTAAGAATCAACTTGTTAGAATTAAGGGGCTTGCATTGTGTAAATTATACTTGCTAGAACCTTTCTCGTTCCTTTTATGTTAAAGTTTCTATGTAAGAATCAACTTGTTAGAATTAATGGGCCTTGAATTATGTAAATTATACTTGCTAGAACCTTTCTGTTCCTTTTATGGTAAAGTTTCTACGTAAGAATCAACTTGTTAGAATTAAGGGGCCTTGCATTATTTAAATTATATTTGCTAGAACCTCTCTTCCTTTTCGAAAAGTTTTTACGTAAGAATCAACTTTGTAGAATTAAGAGGAGAGAATGTAATGGAGTTGTTTCCTTGCATTGTGTAAATTATACTTGCTAGTATTTTCTATTCCTTTTATGGTAAAGTTTCTACATAAGAATCAACTTGTTAGAATTAAGGGGCATTGCATTGTGTAAATTATACTTGCTAGAACCTTTCTGTTCCTTTTATGTTAAAGTTTCTATGTAAGAATCAAATTGTTAGAATTAATGGGCCTTGCAATGTGTGAATTATATTTTCTAGAACCTCTCTCGTTCCTTTTATGGTAACGTTTCTATGTAAGAATCAACTTGTTAGAATTAAGGGGCCTTGCATTGTGTAAATTATACTTGCTAGAATCTTACTTGTTCCTTTTCTAATAAAGTTTCTACGTGCGAATCAACTTGTTAGAATTAAGAAGAGAGAATGTAATGGAGTTGTTGCCTTGCATTGTGTAAATTATACTTGCTAGAACATTTCTATTCCTTTTATGGTAAAGTTTCTACGTAAGAATCAACTTGTTAGAATTAAGGGGCATTGCATTGTGTAAATTATACTTGCTAGAACCTTTCTCGTTCCTTTTATGGTAAAGTTTCTATCTAAGAATCAACTTGTTAGAATTAATGGGCCTTGAATTATGTAAATTATACTTGCTAGAACCTTTCTGTTCCTTTTATGGTAAAGTTTCTACGTAAGAATCAACTTGTTAGAATTAAGGGGCCTTGCATTATGTAAATTATATTTGCTAGAACCTTTCTATTCCTTTTTTCGAAAAGTTTTTACGTAAGAATCAACTTGGTAGAATTAAGAGGAGAGAATGTAATGGAGTTGTTGCCTTGCATTGTGTAAATTATACTTGCTAGTACATTTCTATTCCTTTTATGGTAAAGTTTCTACGTAAGAATCAACTTGATAGAATTAAGGGGCCTTGCATTGTGTAAATTATACTTGCTAGAACCTTTCTGTTCCTTTTCTGATAAAGTTTTTACGTAAGAATCAACTTGTTAGAATTAAGAGGAGAGAATCTAATGGAGTTGTTGCCTTGCATTGTGTAAATTATACTTGCTAGAACATTTCTATTCCTTTTATGGTAAAGTTTCTACGTAAGAATCAACTTGATAGAATTAAGGGGAATTGCATTGTGTAAATTATACTTGCTAGAACCTTTCTTCCTTTTATGGTAAAGTTTCTATGTAAGAATAAACTTGGTAGAATTAATGGGCCTTGCAATGTGTAAATTATATTTGCTAGAACCTTTTTGTTTCTTTTATGGTATCGTTTCTATGTAAGAATCAACTTGTTAGAATTAAGGGGCCTTGCATTGTGTAAATTATACTTGCTAGAATCTTTCTGTTCCTTTTCTGATAAAGTTTCTACGTAAGAATCAACTTGTTAGAATTAATAATAGAGAATCTAATGGAGTTGTTGCCTTGCATTGTGTAAATTATACTTGCTAGAACCTTTCTATTCCTTTTATGGTAAAGTTTCTACGTAAGAATCAACTTGTTAGAATTAAGGGGCCTTGCATTGTGTAAATTATACTTGCTAGAACCTTTCTGTTCCTTTTCTGATAAAGTTTCTACGTAAGAATCAACTTGTTAGAATTAAGAGGAGAGAATCTAATGGAGTTGTTGCCTTGCATTGTGTAAATTATACTTGCTAGAACATTTCTGTTCCATTTATGGTAAAGTTTCTATGTAAGAATCAACTTGTTAAAATTAAGTGGCCCTGCATTGTGTAATTTGTACTTGCTAGAATCTTTTTGTTCCTTTTCTAATAAAGTTTATATGTAAGAATCAACTTGTTAGAATTAAGAGGAGAGAATCTAATGGAGTTGTTGCCTTGCATTGTGAAAATTATTCTTGCTAGAACCTTTTTTGTTCCTTTTATGGTAAAGTTTCTACGTAAGAATCAACTTGTTAGAATTAAGGGGCATTGCATTGTGTAAATTATACTTGCTAGAACCTTTCTGTTCCTTTTATGTTAAAGTTTCTATGTAAGAATCAAATTGTTAGAATTAATGGGCCTTGCATTGTGTAAATTATACTTGCTAGAACATTTCTATTCCTTTTATGGTAAAGTTTCTACGTAAGAATCAACTTGTTAGAATTAAGTGGCATTGCATTGTGTAAATTATACTTGCTAGAACCTTTCTGTTCCATTTATGGTAAAGTTTCTATGTAAGAATCAACTTGTTAGAATTAATGGGCCTTGAATTGTGTAAATTATACTTGCTAGAACCTTTCTGTTCCTTTTATGGTAAAGTTTCTACGTAAGAATCAACTTGTTAGAATTAAGGGGCCTTGCATTGTGTAAATTATACTTGCTAGAACCTTTCTGTTCCTTTTCTGATAAAGTTTCTACGTAAGAATCAACTTGTTAGAATTAAGAGGAGAGAATCTAATGGAGTTGTTGCCTTGCATTGTGTAAATTATACTTGCTAGAACATTTCTGTTCCATTTATGGTAAAGTTTCTATGTAAGAATCAACTTGTTAAAATTAAGTGGCCCTGCATTGTGTAATTTGTACTTGCTAGAATCTTTTTGTTCCTTTTCTGATAAAGTTTATATGTAAGAATCAACTTGTTAGAATTAAGAGGAGAGAATCTAATGGAGTTGTTGCCTTGCATTGTGAAAATTATACTTGCTAGAACCTTTTTTGTTCCTTTTATGGTAAAGTTTCTACGTAAGAATCAACTTGTTAGAATTAAGGGGCATTGCATTGTGTAAATTATACTTGCTAGAACCTTTCTGTTCCTTTTATGTTAAAGTTTCTATGTAAGAATCAAATTGTTAGAATTAATGGGCCTTGCAATGTGTGAATTATATTTACTAGAACCTTTCTGTTCCTTTTATGGTAACGTTTCTATGTAAGAATCAACTTGTTAGAATTAAGGGGCCTTGCATTGTGTAAATTATACTTGCTAGAATCTTACATGTTCCTTTTCTAATAAAGTTTCTACGTGCGAATCAAATTGATAGAATTAAGAAGAGAGAATGTTATGGAGTTGTTGCCTTGCATTGTGTAAATTATACTTGCTAGAACATTTCTGTTCCTTTTATGGTAAAGTTTCTACGTAAGAATCAACTTGTTAGAATTAAGGGGCCTTGCATTGTGTAAATTATACTTGCTAGAACCTTTCTGTTCCTTTTCTGATAAAGTTTCTACGTAAGAATCAACTTGTTAGAATTAAGAGGAGAGAATCTAATGGAGTTGTTGCCTTGCATTGTGTAAATTATACTTGCTAGAACATTTCTGTTCCATTTATGGTAAAGTTTCTATGTAAGAATCAACTTGTTAAAATTAAGTGGCCCTGCATTGTGTAATTTGTACTTGCTAGAATCTTTTTGTTCCTTTTCGATAAAGTTTATATGTAAGAATCAACTTGTTAGAATTAAGAGGAGAGAATCTAATGGAGTTGTTGCCTTGCATTGTGAAAATTATACTTGCTAGAACCTTTTTTGTTCCTTTTATGGTAAAGTTTCTACGTAAGAATCAACTTGTTAGAATTAAGGGGCATTGCATTGTGTAAATTATACTTGCTAGAACCTTTCTGTTCCTTTTATGTTAAAGTTTCTATGTAAGAATCAAATTGTTAGAATTAATGGGCCTTGCAATGTGTGAATTATATTTGCTAGAACCTTTCTGTTCCTTTTATGGTAACGTTTCTATGTAAGAATCAACTTGTTAGAATTAAGGGGCCTTGCATTGTGTAAATTATACTTGCTAGAATCTTACTGTTCCTTTTCTGATAAAGTTTCTACGTGCGAATCAAATTGATAGAATTAAGAAGAGAGAATGTTATGGAGTTGTTGCCTTGCATTGTGTAAATTATAATTGCTAGAACATTTCTATTCCTTTTATGGTAAAGTTTCTACGTAAGAATCAACTTGTTAGAATTAAGGGGCCTTGCATTGTGTAAATTATACTTGCTAGAACCTTTCTGTTCCTTTTCTGATAAAGTTTCTACGTAAGAATCAACTTGTTAGAATTAAGAGGAGAGAATCTAATGGAGTTGTTGCCTTGCATTGTGTAAATTATACTTGCTAGAACATTTCTGTTCCATTTATGGTAAAGTTTCTATGTAAGAATCAACTTGTTAAAATTAAGTGGCCCTGCATTGTGTAATTTGTACTTGCTAGAATCTTTTTGTTCCTTTTCTGATAAAGTTTATACGTAAGAATCAACTTGTTAGAATTAAGAGGAGAGAATCTAATGGAGTTGTTGCCTTGCATTGTGAAAATTATACTTGCTAGAACCTTTTTTATTCCTTTTATGGAAAAGTTTCTATGTAAGAATCAACTTGTTAGAATTAAGGGGCATTGCATTGTGTAAATTATACTTGCTAGAACCTTTCTGTTCCTTTTATGTTAAAGTTTCTATGTAAGAATCAACTTGTTAGAATTAATGGGCCTTGAATTATGTAAATTATACTTGCTAGAACCTTTCTGTTCCTTTTATGGTAAAGTTTCTACGTAAGAATCAACTTGTTAGAATTAAGGGGCCTTGCATTATTTAAATTATATTTGCTAGAACCTCTCTGTTCCTTTTCTGAAAAGTTTTTACGTAAGAATCAACTTGGTAGAATTAAGAGGAGAGAATGTAATGGAGTTGTTTCCTTGCATTGTGTAAATTATACTTGCTAGTATTTTCTATTCCTTTTATGGTAAAGTTTCTACATAAGAATCAACTTGTTAGAATTAAGGGGCATTGCATTGTGTAAATTATACTTGCTAGAACCTTTCTGTTCCTTTTATGTTAAAGTTTCTATGTAAGAATCAAATTGTTAGAATTAATGGGCCTTGCAATGTGTGAATTATATTTTCTAGAACCTCTCTGTTCCTTTTATGGTAACGTTTCTATGTAAGAATCAACTTGTTAGAATTAAGGGGCCTTGCATTGTGTAAATTATACTTGCTAGAATCTTACTGTTCCTTTTCTAATAAAGTTTCTACGTGCGAATCAACTTGTTAGAATTAAGAAGAGAGAATGTAATGGAGTTGTTGCCTTGCATTGTGTAAATTATACTTGCTAGAACATTTCTATTCCTTTTATGGTAAAGTTTCTACGTAAGAATCAACTTGTTAGAATTAAGGGGCATTGCATTGTGTAAATTATACTTGCTAGAACCTTTCTTTCCTTTTATGGTAAAGTTTCTATCTAAGAATCAACTTGTTAGAATTAATGGGCCTTGAATTATGTAAATTATACTTGCTAGAACCTTTCTCGTTCCTTTTATGGTAAAGTTTCTACGTAAGAATCAACTTGTTAGAATTAAGGGGCCTTGCATTATGTAAATTATATTTGCTAGAACCTTTCTATTCCTTTTCTGAAAAGTTTTTACGTAAGAATCAACTTGGTAGAATTAAGAGGAGAGAATGTAATGGAGTTGTTGCCTTGCATTGTGTAAATTATACTTGCTAGTACATTTCTATTCCTTTTATGGTAAAGTTTCTACGTAAGAATCAACTTGATAGAATTAAGGGGCCTTGCATTGTGTAAATTATACTTGCTAGAACCTTTCTGTTCCTTTTCGATAAAGTTTTTACGTAAGAATCAACTTGTTAGAATTAAGAGGAGAGAATCTAATGGAGTTGTTGCCTTGCATTGTGTAAATTATACTTGCTAGAACATTTCTATTCCTTTTATGGTAAAGTTTCTACGTAAGAATCAACTTGATAGAATTAAGGGGAATTGCATTGTGTAAATTATACTTGCTAGAACCTTTCTGTTCCTTTTATGGTAAAGTTTCTATGTAAGAATAAACTTGGTAGAATTAATGGGCCTTGCAATGTGTAAATTATATTTGCTAGAACCTTTTTGTTTCTTTTATGGTATCGTTTCTATGTAAGAATCAACTTGTTAGAATTAAGGGGCCTTGCATTGTGTAAATTATACTTGCTAGAATCTTTCTGTTCCTTTTCTGATAAAGTTTCTACGTAAGAATCAACTTGTTAGAATTAATAATAGAGAATCTAATGGAGTTGTTGCCTTGCATTGTGTAAATTATACTTGCTAGAACCTTTCTATTCCTTTTATGGTTAAGTTTCTACGTAAGAATCAACTTGTTAGAATTAAGGGGCCTTGCATTGTGTAAATTATACTTGCTAGAACCTTTCTGTTCCTTTTCTGATAAAGTTTCTACGTAAGAATCAACTTGTTAGAATTAAGAGGAGAGAATCTAATGGAGTTGTTGCCTTGCATTGTGTAAATTATACTTGCTAGAACATTTCTGTTCCATTTATGGTAAAGTTTCTATGTAAGAATCAACTTGTTAAAATTAAGTGGCCCTGCATTGTGTAATTTGTACTTGCTAGAATCTTTTTGTTCCTTTTCTAATAAAGTTTATATGTAAGAATCAACTTGTTAGAATTAAGAGGAGAGAATCTAATGGAGTTGTTGCCTTGCATTGTGAAAATTATTCTTGCTAGAACCTTTTTTGTTCCTTTTATGGTAAAGTTTCTACGTAAGAATCAACTTGTTAGAATTAAGGGGCATTGCATTGTGTAAATTATACTTGCTAGAACCTTTCTTCCTTTTATGTTAAAGTTTCTATGTAAGAATCAAATTGTTAGAATTAATGGGCCTTGCATTGTGTAAATTATACTTGCTAGAACATTTCTATTCCTTTTATGGTAAAGTTTCTACGTAAGAATCAACTTGTTAGAATTAAGTGGCATTGCATTGTGTAAATTATACTTGCTAGAACCTTTCTGTTCCATTTATGGTAAAGTTTCTATGTAAGAATCAACTTGTTAGAATTAATGGGCCTTGAATTGTGTAAATTATACTTGCTAGAACCTTTCTGTTCCTTTTATGGTAAAGTTTCTACGTAAGAATCAACTTGTTAGAATTAAGGGGCCTTGCATTGTGTAAATTATACTTGCTAGAACCTTTACGTTCCTTTTATGATAAAGTTTCTACGTAAGAATCAACTTGTTAGAATTAAGAGGAGAGAATCTAATGGAGTTGTTGCCTTGCATTGTGTAAATTATACTTGCTAGAACATTTCTGTTCCATTTATGGTAAAGTTTCTATGTAAGAATCAACTTGTTAAAATTAAGTGGCCCTGCATTGTGTAATTTGTACTTGCTAGAATCTTTTTGTTCCTTTTCTGATAAAGTTTATATGTAAGAATCAACTTGTTAGAATTAAGAGGAGAGAATCTAATGGAGTTGTTGCCTTGCATTGTGAAAATTATACTTGCTAGAACCTTTTTTGTTCCTTTTATGGTAAAGTTTCTATGTAAGAATCAACTTGTTAGAATTAAGGGGCATTGCATTGTGTAAATTATACTTGCTAGAACCTTTCTGTTCCTTTTATGTTAAAGTTTCTATGTAAGAATCAAATTGTTAGAATTAATGGGCCTTGCAATGTGTGAATTATATTTTCTAGAACCTCTCTGTTCCTTTTATGGTAACGTTTCTATGTAAGAATCAACTTGTTAGAATTAAGGGGCCTTGCATTGTGTAAATTATACTTGCTAGAATCTTACTGTTCCTTTTCTAATAAAGTTTCTACGTGCGAATCAACTTGTTAGAATTAAGAAGAGAGAATGTAATGGAGTTGTTGCCTTGCATTGTGTAAATTATACTTGCTAGAACATTTCTATTCCTTTTATGGTAAAGTTTCTACATAAGAATCAACTTGTTAGAATTAAGGGGCATTAGATTGTGTAAATTATACTTGCTAGAACCTTTCTGTTCCTTTTATGGTAAAGTTTCTATGTAAGAATCAACTTGTTAGAATTAATGGGCCTTGAATTATGTAAATTATACTTGCTAGAACCTTTCTTTCCTTTTATGGTAAAGTTTCTACGTAAGAATCAACTTGTTAGAATTAAGGGGCCTTGCATTATGTAAATTATATTTGCTAGAACCTTTCTGTTCCTTTTATGAAAAGTTTTTACGTAAGAATCAACTTGGTAGAATTAAGAGGAGAGAATGTAATGGAGTTGTTGCCTTGCATTGTGTAAATTATACTTGCTAGTACATTTCTATTCCTTTTATGGTAAAGTTTCTACGTAAGAATCAACTTGATAGAATTAAGGGGCCTTGCATTGTGTAAATTATACTTGCTAGAACCTTTCTGTTCCTTTTCGATAAAGTTTTTACGTAAGAATCAACTTGTTAGAATTAAGAGGAGAGAATCTAATGGAGTTGTTGCCTTGCATTGTGTAAATTATACTTGCTAGAACATTTCTATTCCTTTTATGGTAAAGTTTCTACGTAAGAATCAACTTGATAGAATTAAGGGGAATTGCATTGTGTAAATTATACTTGCTAGAACCTTTCTGTTCCTTTTATGGTAAAGTTTCTATGTAAGAATAAACTTGGTAGAATTAATGGGCCTTGCAATGTGTAAATTATATTTGCTAGAACCTTTTTGTTTCTTTTATGGTATCGTTTCTATGTAAGAATCAACTTGTTAGAATTAAGGGGCCTTGCATTGTGTAAATTATACTTGCTAGAATCTTTCTGTTCCTTTTCTGATAAAGTTTCTACGTAAGAATCAACTTGTTAGAATTAATAATAGAGAATCTAATGGAGTTGTTGCCTTGCATTGTGTAAATTATACTTGCTAGAACCTTTCTATTCCTTTTATGGTAAAGTTTCTAAGTAAGAATCAACTTGTTAGAATTAAGGGGCCTTGCATTGTGTAAATTATACTTGCTAGAACCTTTCTGTTCCTTTTCTGATAAAGTTTCTACGTAAGAATCAACTTGTTAGAATTAAGAGGAGAGAATCTAATGGAGTTGTTGCCTTGCATTGTGTAAATTATACTTGCTAGAACATTTCTGTTCCATTTATGGTAAAGTTTCTATGTAAGAATCAACTTGTTAAAATTAAGGGGCATTGCATTGTGTAAATTATACTTGCTAGAACCTTTCTGTTCCTTTTATGTTAAAGTTTCTATGTAAGAATCAAATTGTTAGAATTAATGGGCCTTGCAATGTGTGAATTATATTTTCTAGAACCTCTCTGTTCCTTTTATGGTAACGTTTCTATGTAAGAATCAACTTGTTAGAATTAAGGGGCCTTGCATTGTGTAAATTATACTTGCTAGAATCTTACTGTTCCTTTTCTAATAAAGTTTCTACGTGCGAATCAACTTGTTAGAATTAAGAAGAGAGAATGTAATGGAGTTGTTGCCTTGCATTGTGTAAATTATACTTGCTAGAACATTTCTATTCCTTTTATGGTAAAGTTTCTACATAAGAATCAACTTGTTAGAATTAAGGGGCATTGCATTGTGTAAATTATACTTGCTAGAACCTTTCTGTTCCTTTTATGGTAAAGTTTCTATGTAAGAATCAACTTGTTAGAATTAATGGGCCTTGAATTATGTAAATTATACTTGCTAGAACCTTTCTGTTCCTTTTATGGTAAAGTTTCTACGTAAGAATCAACTTGTTAGAATTAAGGGGCCTTGCATTATGTAAATTATATTTGCTAGAACCTTTCTTCCTTTTCGAAAAGTTTTTACGTAAGAATCAACTTGGTAGAATTAAGAGGAGAGAATGTAATGGAGTTGTTGCCTTGCATTGTGTAAATTATACTTGCTAGTACATTTCTATTCCTTTTATGGTAAAGTTTCTACGTAAGAATCAACTTGATAGAATTAAGGGGCCTTGCATTGTGTAAATTATACTTGCTAGAACCTTTACTGTTCCTTTTACGATAAAGTTTTTACGTAAGAATCAACTTGTTAGAATTAAGAGGAGAGAATCTAATGGAGTTGTTGCCTTGCATTGTGTAAATTATACTTGCTAGAACATTTCTATTCCTTTTATGGTAAAGTTTCTACGTAAGAATCAACTTGATAGAATTAAGGGGAATTGCATTGTGTAAATTATACTTGCTAGAACCTTTCTGTTCCTTTTATGGTAAAGTTTCTACGTAAGAATAAACTTGGTAGAATTAATGGGCCTTGCAATGTGTAAATTATATTTGCTAGAACCTTTTTGTTTCTTTTATGGTATCGTTTCTATGTAAGAATCAACTTGTTAGAATTAAGGGGCCTTGCATTGTGTAAATTATACTTGCTAGAATCTTTCTGTTCCTTTTCTGATAAAGTTTCTACGTAAGAATCAACTTGTTAGAATTAATAATAGAGAATCTAATGGAGTTGTTGCCTTGCATTGTGTAAATTATACTTGCTAGAACCTTTCTATTCCTTTTATGGTAAAGTTTCTACGTAAGAATCAACTTGTTAGAATTAAGGGGCCTTGCATTATGTAAATTATATTTGCTAGAACCTTTCTGTTCCTTTTCTGAAAAGTTTTTACGTAAGAATCAACTTGGTAGAATTAAGAGGAGAGAATGTAATGGAGTTGTTGCCTTGCATTGTGTAAATTATACTTGCTAGTACATTTCTATTCCTTTTATGGTAAAGTTTCTACGTAAGAATCAACTTGATAGAATTAAGGGGCCTTGCATTGTGTAAATTATACTTGCTAGAACCTTTCTGTTCCTTTTATGATAAAGTTTTTACGTAAGAATCAACTTGTTAGAATTAAGAGGAGAGAATCTAATGGAGTTGTTGCCTTGCATTGTGTAAATTATACTTGCTAGAACATTTCTATTCCTTTTATGGTAAAGTTTCTACGTAAGAATCAACTTGATAGAATTAAGGGGAATTGCATTGTGTAAATTATACTTGCTAGAACCTTTCTGTTCCTTTTATGGTAAAGTTTCTACGTAAGAATAAACTTGGTAGAATTAATGGGCCTTGCAATGTGTAAATTATATTTGCTAGAACCTTTTTGTTTCTTTTATGGTATCGTTTCTATGTAAGAATCAACTTGTTAGAATTAAGGGGCCTTGCATTGTGTAAATTATACTTGCTAGAATCTTTCTGTTCCTTTTCTGATAAAGTTTCTACGTAAGAATCAACTTGTTAGAATTAATAATAGAGAATCTAATGGAGTTGTTGCCTTGCATTGTGTAAATTATACTTGCTAGAACATTTCTGTTCCATTTATGGTAAGGTTTCTATGTAAGAATCAACTTGTTAAAATTAAGTGGCCCTGCATTGTGTAATTTGTACTTGCTAGAATCTTTTTGTTCCTTTTATGATAAAGTTTATACGTAAGAATCAACTTGTTAGAATTAAGAGGAGAGAATCTAATGGAGTTGTTGCCTTGCATTGTGAAAATTATACTTGCTAGAACCTTTTTTGTTCCTTTTATGGTAAAGTTTCTATGTAAGAATCAACTTGTTAGAATTAAGGGGCATTGCATTGTGTAAATTATACTTGCTAGAACCTTTCTGTTCCTTTTATGTTAAAGTTTCTATGTAAGAATCAAATTGTTAGAATTAATGGGCCTTGCAATGTGTGAATTATATTTTCTAGAACCTCTCTTGTTCCTTTTATGGTAACGTTTCTATGTAAGAATCAACTTGTTAGAATTAAGGGGCCTTGCATTGTGTAAATTATACTTGCTAGAATCTTACTTGTTCCTTTTCTAATAAAGTTTCTACGTGCGAATCAACTTGTTAGAATTAAGAAGAGAGAATGTAATGGAGTTGTTGCCTTGCATTGTGTAAATTATACTTGCTAGAACATTTCTATTCCTTTTATGGTAAAGTTTCTACATAAGAATCAACTTGTTAGAATTAAGGGGCATTGCATTGTGTAAATTATACTTGCTAGAACCTTTCTGTTCCTTTTATGGTAAAGTTTCTATGTAAGAATCAACTTGTTAGAATTAATGGGCCTTGAATTATGTAAATTATACTTGCTAGAACCTTTCTGTTCCTTTTATGGTAAAGTTTCTACGTAAGAATCAACTTGTTAGAATTAAGGGGCCTTGCATTATGTAAATTATATTTGCTAGAACCTTTCTGTTCCTTTTCTGAAAAGTTTTTACGTAAGAATCAACTTGGTAGAATTAAGAGGAGAGAATGTAATGGAGTTGTTGCCTTGCATTGTGTAAATTATACTTGCTAGTACATTTCTATTCCTTTTATGGTAAAGTTTCTACGTAAGAATCAACTTGATAGAATTAAGGGGCCTTGCATTGTGTAAATTATACTTGCTAGAACCTTTATGTTCCTTTTCTGATAAAGTTTTTACGTAAGAATCAACTTGTTAGAATTAAGAGGAGAGAATCTAATGGAGTTGTTGCCTTGCATTGTGTAAATTATACTTGCTAGAACATTTCTATTCCTTTTATGGTAAAGTTTCTACGTAAGAATCAACTTGATAGAATTAAGGGGAATTGCATTGTGTAAATTATACTTGCTAGAACCTTTCTGTTCCTTTTATGGTAAAGTTTCTATGTAAGAATAAACTTGGTAGAATTAATGGGCCTTGCAATGTGTAAATTATATTTGCTAGAACCTTTTTGTTTCTTTTATGGTATCGTTTCTATGTAAGAATCAACTTGTTAGAATTAAGGGGCCTTGCATTGTGTAAATTATACTTGCTAGAACATTTCTATTCCTTTTATGGTAAAGTTTCTACGTAAGAATCAACTTGTTAGAATTAAGGGGCATTGCATTGTGTAAATTATACTTGCTAGAACCTTTCTGTTCCTTTTATGTTAAAGTTTCTATGTAAGAATCAAATTGTTAGAATTAATGGGCCTTGCAATGTGTGAATTATATTTGCTAGAACCTTTCGTTCCTTTTATGGTAACGTTTCTATGTAAGAATCAACTTGTTAGAATTAAGGGGCCTTGCATTGTGTAAATTATACTTGCTAGAATCTTACTGTTCCTTTTCTAATAAAGTTTCTACGTGCGAATCAAATTGATAGAATTAAGAAGAGAGAATGTTATGGAGTTGTTGCCTTGCATTGTGTAAATTATACTTGCTAGAACATTTCTATTCCTTTTATGGTAAAGTTTCTACGTAAGAATCAACTTGTTAGAATTAAGTGGCATTGCATTGTGTAAATTATACTTGCTAGAACCTTTCTGTTCCTTTTATGGTAAAGTTTCTATGTAAGAATCAACTTGTTAGAATTAATGGGCCTTGAATTTTGTAAATTATACTTGCTAGAACCTTTCTGTTCCTTTTATGGTAAAGTTTCTACGTAAGAATCAACTTGTTAGAATTAAGGGGCCTTGCATTATGTAAATTATATTTGCTAGAACCTTTCTGTTCCTTTTCTGAAAAGTTTTTACGTAAGAATCAACTTGTTAGAATTAATAGGAGAGAATGTAATGGAGTTGTTGCCTTGCATTGTGTAAATTATACTTTCTAGTATTTTTCTATTCCTTTTATGGTAAAGTTTCTACGTAAGAATCAACTTGATAGAATTAAGGGGCCTTGCATTGTGTAAATTATACTTGCTAGAACCTTTCTGTTCCTTTTATGATAAAGTTTTTACGTAAGAATCAACTTGTTAGAATTAAGAGGAGAGAATCTAATGGAGTTGTTGCCTTGCATTGTGTAAATTATACTTGCTAGAACATTTGTTCCATTTATGGTAAAGTTTCTATGTAAGAATCAACTTGTTAAAATTAAGGGGCATTGCATTGTGTAAATTATACTTGCTAGAACCTTTCTGTTCCTTTTATGTTAAAGTTTCTATGTAAGAATCAAATTGTTAGAATTAATGGGCCTTGCAATGTGTGAATTATATTTTCTAGAACCTCTCTGTTCCTTTTATGGTAACGTTTCTATGTAAGAATCAACTTGTTAGAATTAAGGGGCCTTGCATTGTGTAAATTATACTTGCTAGAATCTTTCTGTTCCTTTTCGATAAAGTTTCTACGTAAGAATCAACTTGTTAGAATTAATAATAGAGAATCTAATGGAGGTGTTGCCTTGCATTGTGTAAATTATACTTGATAGAACCTTTCTATTCCTTTTAAGGTAAAGTTTCTACGTAAGAATCAACTTGTTAGAATTAAGGGGCCTTGCATTGTGTAAATTATACTTGCTAGAACCTTTCTCGTTCCTTTTCGATAAAGTTTCTACGTAAGAATCAACTTGTTAGAATTAAGAGGAGAGAATCTAATGGAGTTGTTGCCTTGCATTGTGTAAATTATACTTGCTAGAACATTTCTGTTCCATTTATGGTAAAGTTTCTATGTAAGAATCAACTTGTTAAAATTAAGTGGCCCTGCATTGTGTAATTTGTACTTGCTAGAATCTTTTTGTTCCTTTTATGATAAAGTTTATACGTAAGAATCAACTTGTTAGAATTAAGAGGAGAGAATTTAATGGAGTTGTTGCCTTGCATTGTGAAAATTATACTTGCTAGAACCTTTTTTGTTCCTTTTATGGTAAAGTTTCTATGTAAGAATCAACTTGTTAGAATTAAGGGGCATTGCATTGTGTAAATTATACTTGCTAGAACCTTTGTTCCTTTTATGTTAAAGTTTCTATGTAAGAATCAAATTGTTAGAATTAATGGGCCTTGCAATGTGTGAATTATATTTTCTAGAACCTCTCTGTTCCTTTTATGGTAACGTTTCTATGTAAGAATCAACTTGTTAGAATTAAGGGGCCTTGCATTGTGTAAATTATACTTGCTAGAATCTTACTTGTTCCTTTTCTAATAAAGTTTCTACGTGCGAATCAACTTGTTAGAATTAAGAAGAGAGAATGTAATGGAGTTGTTGCCTTGCATTGTGTAAATTATACTTGCTAGAACATTTCTATTCCTTTTATGGTAAAGTTTCTACATAAGAATCAACTTGTTAGAATTAAGGGGCATTGCATTGTGTAAATTATACTTGCTAGAACCTTTCTGTTCCTTTTATGGTAAAGTTTCTATGTAAGAATCAACTTGTTAGAATTAATGGGCCTTGAATTATGTAAATTATACTTGCTAGAACCTTTCTGTTCCTTTTATGGTAAAGTTTCTACGTAAGAATCAACTTGTTAGAATTAAGGGGCCTTGCATTATGTAAATTATATTTGCTAGAACCTTTCTCGTTCCTTTTACGAAAAGTTTTTACGTAAGAATCAACTTGGTATAATTAAGAGGAGAGAATGTAATGGAGTTGTTGCCTTGCATTGTGTAAATTATACTTGCTAGTACATTTCTATTCCTTTTATGGTAAAGTTTCTACGTAAGAATCAACTTGATAGAATTAAGGGGCCTTGCATTGTGTAAATTATACTTGCTAGAACCTTTCTGTTCCTTTTCTGATAAAGTTTTTACGTAAGAATCAACTTGTTAGAATTAAGAGGAGAGAATCTAATGGAGTTGTTGCCTTGCATTGTGTAAATTATACTTGCTAGAACATTTCTATTCCTTTTATGGTAAAGTTTCTACGTAAGAATCAACTTGATAGAATTAAGGGGAATTGCATTGTGTAAATTATACTTGCTAGAACCTTTCTGTTCCTTTTATGGTAAAGTTTCTATGTAAGAATAAACTTGGTAGAATTAATGGGCCTTGCAATGTGTAAATTATATTTGCTAGAACCTTTTTGTTTCTTTTATGGTATCGTTTCTATGTAAGAATCAACTTGTTAGAATTAAGGGGCCTTGCATTGTGTAAATTATACTTGCTAGAACATTTCTATTCCTTTTATGGTAAAGTTTCTACGTAAGAATCAACTTGTTAGAATTAAGGGGCATTGCATTGTGTAAATTATACTTGCTAGAACCTTTCTGTTCCTTTTATGTTAAAGTTTCTATGTAAGAATCAAATTGTTAGAATTAATGGGCCTTGCAATGTGTGAATTATATTTGCTAGAACCTTTCTGTTCCTTTTATGGTAACGTTTCTATGTAAGAATCAACTTGTTAGAATTAAGGGGCCTTGCATTGTGTAAATTATACTTGCTAGAATCTTACTGTTCCTTTTCTAATAAAGTTTCTACGTGCGAATCAAATTGATAGAATTAAGAAGAGAGAATGTTATGGAGTTGTTGCCTTGCATTGTGTAAATTATACTTGCTAGAACATTTCTATTCCTTTTATGGTAAAGTTTCTACGTAAGAATCAACTTGTTAGAATTAAGTGGCATTGCATTGTGTAAATTATACTTGCTAGAACCTTTCTGTTCCTTTTATGGTAAAGTTTCTATGTAAGAATCAACTTGTTAGAATTAATGGGCCTTGAATTTTGTAAATTATACTTGCTATAACCTTTACTGTTCCTTTTATGGTAAAGTTTCTACGTAAGAATCAACTTGTTAGAATTAAGAGGCCTTGCATTATGTAAATTATATTTGCTAGAACCTTTCTGTTCCTTTTCGAAAAGTTTTTACGTAAGAATCAACTTGTTAGAATTAATAGGAGAGAATGTAATGGAGTTGTTGCCTTGCATTGTGTAAATTATACTTTCTAGTATTTTTCTATTCCTTTTATGGTAAAGTTTCTACGTAAGAATCAACTTGATAGAATTAAGGGGCCTTGCATTGTGTAAATTATACTTGCTAGAACCTTTGTTCCTTTTCGATAAAGTTTTTACGTAAGAATCAACTTGTTAGAATTAAGAGGAGAGAATCTAATGGAGTTGTTGCCTTGCATTGTGTAAATTATACTTGCTAGAACATTTCTATTCCTTTTATGGTAAAGTTTCTACGTAAGAATCAACTTGATAGAATTAAGGGGAATTGCATTGTGTAAATTATACTTGCTAGAACCTTTCTGTTCCTTTTATGGTAAAGTTTCTATGTAAGAATAAACTTGGTAGAATTAATGGGCCTTGCAATGTGTAAATTATATTTGCTAGAACCTTTTTGTTTCTTTTATGGTAACGTTTCTATGTAAGAATCAACTTGTTAGAATTAAGGGGCCTTGCATTGTGTAAATTATACTTGCTAGAATCTTTCTTCCTTTTCGATAAAGTTTCTACGTAAGAATCAACTTGTTAGAATTAATAATAGAGAATCTAATGGAGGTGTTGCCTTGCATTGTGTAAATTATACTTGATAGAACCTTTCTATTCCTTTTAAGGTAAAGTTTCTACGTAAGAATCAACTTGTTAGAATTAAGGGGCCTTGCATTGTGTAAATTATACTTGCTAGAACCTTTCTGTTCCTTTTCTGATAAAGTTTCTACGTAAGAATCAACTTGTTAGAATTAAGAGGAGAGAATCTAATGGAGTTGTTGCCTTGCATTGTGTAAATTATACTTGCTAGAACATTTCTGTTCCATTTATGGTAAAGTTTCTATGTAAGAATCAACTTGTTAAAATTAAGTGGCCCTGCATTGTGTAATTTGTACTTGCTAGAATCTTTTTGTTCCTTTTATGATAAAGTTTATACGTAAGAATCAACTTGTTAGAATTAAGAGGAGAGAATTTAATGGAGTTGTTGCCTTGCATTGTGAAAATTATACTTGCTAGAACCTTTTTTGTTCCTTTTATGGTAAAGTTTCTACGTAAGAATCAACTTGTTAGAATTAAGGGGCATTGCATTGTGTAAATTATACTTGCTAGAACCTTTTTGTTCCTTTTATGTTAAAGTTTCTATGTAAGAATCAAATTGTTAGAATTAATGGGCCTTGCAATGTGTGAATTATATTTGCTAGAACCTTTCTGTTCCTTTTATGGTAACGTTTCTATGAAAGAATCAACTTGTTAGAATTAAGGGGCCTTGCATTGTGTAAATTATACTTGCTAGAACCTTTTTGTTCCTTTTCGATAAAGTTTCTACGTGAGAATCAACTTGTAAGAATTAAGAAGATTGAATCTAATGGAGTTGTTGCCTTGCATTGTGTAAATTATACTTGCTAGAACATTTCTATTCCTTTTATGGTAAAGTTTCTATGTAAGAATCAACTTGATAGAATTAAGGGGAATTGCATTGTGTAAATTATACTTGCTAGAACCTTTCTGTTCCTTTTATGGTAAAGTTTCTATGTAAGAATAAACTTGGTAGAATTAATGGGCCTTGCAATGTGTAAATTATATATGCTAGAACCTTTTTGTTTCTTTTATGGTAACGTTTCTATGTAAGAATCAACTTGTTAGAATTAAGGGGCCTTGCATTGTGTAAATTATACTTGCTAGAATCTTTTCTGTTCCTTTTCGATAAAGTTTCTACGTAAGGATCAACTTGTTAGAATTAAGAATAGAGAATCTAATGGAGTTGTTTCCTTGCATTGTGTAAATTATACTTGCTAGAATTAAGGGGCCTTGCATTGTGTAAATTATATTGTTAGAACCTTTACTGTTCCATTTCGATAAAGTTTTACGTAAGAATCAACTAGTTAGAATTAAGAGGAGAGAATCTAATGGAGTTGTTGCCTTGCATTGTGTAAATTATACTTGCTAGAACCTTTCTATTCCTTTTATGGTAACGTTTCTACGTAAGAATCAACTTGTTAGAATTAAGGGGCCTTTCATTGTGTAAATTATATTTGCTAGAACTTTTTGTTACTTTTATGGTAACGTTTCTATGTAAGAATCAACTTGTTAGAATTAAGGGTCCTCGCATTGTGTAAATTATACTTGTTAGAACCTTTCTGTTCCTTTTATGGTAAAGTTTCAATGTAAGAATCAACTTGTTAGAATTAAGGGGCATTGCATTGTGTAAATTATACTTGCTAGAACCTTTCTGTTCCTTTTATGTTAAAGTTTCTATGTAAGAATCAAATTGTTAGAATTAATGGGCCTTGCAATGTGTGAATTATATTTTCTAGAACCTCTCTGTTCCTTTTATGGTAACGTTTCTATGTAAGAATCAACTTGTTAGAATTAAGGGGCCTTGCATTGTGTAAATTATACTTGCTAGAATCTTACTGTTCCTTTTCTAATAAAGTTTCTACGTGCGAATCAACTTGTTAGAATTAAGAAGAGAGAATGTAATGGAGTTGTTGCCTTGCATTGTGTAAATTATACTTGCTAGAACATTTCTATTCCTTTTATGGTAAAGTTTCTACATAAGAATCAACTTGTTAGAATTAAGGGGCATTGCATTGTGTAAATTATACTTGCTAGAACCTTTACTTTCCTTTTATGGTAAAGTTTCTATGTAAGAATCAACTTGTTAGAATTAATGGGCCTTGAATTATGTAAATTATACTTGCTAGAACCTTTCTGTTCCTTTTATGGTAAAGTTTCTACGTAAGAATCAACTTGTTAGAATTAAGGGGCCTTGCATTATGTAAATTATATTTGCTAGAACCTTTACTGTTCCTTTTACGAAAAGTTTTTACGTAAGAATCAACTTGGTAGAATTAAGAGGAGAGAATGTAATGGAGTTGTTGCCTTGCATTGTGTAAATTATACTTGCTAGTACATTTCTATTCCTTTTATGGTAAAGTTTCTACGTAAGAATCAACTTGATAGAATTAAGGGGCCTTGCATTGTGTAAATTATACTTGCTAGAACCTTTGTTCCTTTTCGATAAAGTTTTTACGTAAGAATCAACTTGTTAGAATTAAGAGGAGAGAATCTAATGGAGTTGTTGCCTTGCATTGTGTAAATTATACTTGCTAGAACATTTCTATTCCTTTTATGGTAAAGTTTCTACGTAAGAATCAACTTGATAGAATTAAGGGGAATTGCATTGTGTAAATTATACTTGCTAGAACCTTTCTGTTCCTTTTATGGTAAAGTTTCTATGTAAGAATAAACTTGGTAGAATTAATGGGCCTTGCAATGTGTAAATTATATTTGCTAGAACCTTTTTGTTTCTTTTATGGTATCGTTTCTATGTAAGAATCAACTTGTTAGAATTAAGGGGCCTTGCATTGTGTAAATTATACTTGCTAGAACATTTCTATTCCTTTTATGGTAAAGTTTCTACGTAAGAATCAACTTGTTAGAATTAAGGGGCATTGCATTGTGTAAATTATACTTGCTAGAACCTTTCTCGTTCCTTTTATGTTAAAGTTTCTATGTAAGAATCAAATTGTTAGAATTAATGGGCCTTGCAATGTGTGAATTATATTTGCTAGAACCTTTCTGTTCCTTTTATGGTAACGTTTCTATGTAAGAATCAACTTGTTAGAATTAAGGGGCCTTGCATTGTGTAAATTATACTTGCTAGAATCTTACTTGTTCCTTTTCTAATAAAGTTTCTACGTGCGAATCAAATTGATAGAATTAAGAAGAGAGAATGTTATGGAGTTGTTGCCTTGCATTGTGTAAATTATACTTGCTAGAACATTTCTATTCCTTTTATGGTAAAGTTTCTACGTAAGAATCAACTTGTTAGAATTAAGTGGCATTGCATTGTGTAAATTATACTTGCTAGAACCTTTCTGTTCCTTTTATGGTAAAGTTTCTATGTAAGAATCAACTTGTTAGAATTAATGGGCCTTGAATTTTGTAAATTATACTTGCTATAACCTTTGTTTCCTTTTATGGTAAAGTTTCTACGTAAGAATCAACTTGTTAGAATTAAGAGGCCTTGCATTATGTAAATTATATTTGCTAGAACCTTTGTTCCTTTTACGAAAAGTTTTTACGTAAGAATCAACTTGTTAGAATTAATAGGAGAGAATGTAATGGAGTTGTTGCCTTGCATTGTGTAAATTATACTTTCTAGTATTTTTCTATTCCTTTTATGGTAAAGTTTCTACGTAAGAATCAACTTGATAGAATTAAGGGGCCTTGCATTGTGTAAATTATACTTGCTAGAACCTTTATGTTCCTTTTCTGATAAAGTTTTTACGTAAGAATCAACTTGTTAGAATTAAGAGGAGAGAATCTAATGGAGTTGTTGCCTTGCATTGTGTAAATTATACTTGCTAGAACATTTCTATTCCTTTTATGGTAAAGTTTCTACGTAAGAATCAACTTGATAGAATTAAGGGGAATTGCATTGTGTAAATTATACTTGCTAGAACCTTTCTGTTCCTTTTATGGTAAAGTTTCTATGTAAGAATAAACTTGGTAGAATTAATGGGCCTTGCAATGTGTAAATTATATTTGCTAGAACCTTTTTGTTTCTTTTATGGTAACGTTTCTATGTAAGAATCAACTTGTTAGAATTAAGGGGCCTTGCATTGTGTAAATTATACTTGCTAGAATCTTTCTGTTCCTTTTCTGATAAAGTTTCTACGTAAGAATCAACTTGTTAGAATTAATAATAGAGAATCTAATGGAGGTGTTGCCTTGCATTGTGTAAATTATACTTGATAGAACCTTTCTATTCCTTTTAAGGTAAAGTTTCTACGTAAGAATCAACTTGTTAGAATTAAGGGGCCTTGCATTGTGTAAATTATACTTGCTAGAACCTTTACTGTTCCTTTTCGATAAAGTTTCTACGTAAGAATCAACTTGTTAGAATTAAGAGGAGAGAATCTAATGGAGTTGTTGCCTTGCATTGTGTAAATTATACTTGCTAGAACATTTCTGTTCCATTTATGGTAAAGTTTCTATGTAAGAATCAACTTGTTAAAATTAAGTGGCCCTGCATTGTGTAATTTGTACTTGCTAGAATCTTTTTGTTCCTTTTATGATAAAGTTTATACGTAAGAATCAACTTGTTAGAATTAAGAGGAGAGAATTTAATGGAGTTGTTGCCTTGCATTGTGAAAATTATACTTGCTAGAACCTTTTTTGTTCCTTTTATGGTAAAGTTTCTACGTAAGAATCAACTTGTTAGAATTAAGGGGCATTGCATTGTGTAAATTATACTTGCTAGAACCTTTTTGTTCCTTTTATGTTAAAGTTTCTATGTAAGAATCAAATTGTTAGAATTAATGGGCCTTGCAATGTGTGAATTATATTTGCTAGAACCTTTCTGTTCCTTTTATGGTAACGTTTCTATGAAAGAATCAACTTGTTAGAATTAAGGGGCCTTGCATTGTGAAAATTATACTTGCTAGAACCTTTTTGTTCCTTTTCTGATAAAGTTTCTACGTGAGAATCAACTTGTAAGAATTAAGAAGATTGAATCTAATGGAGTTGTTGCCTTGCATTGTGTAAATTATACTTGCTAGAACATTTCTATTCCTTTTATGGTAAAGTTTCTATGTAAGAATCAACTTGATAGAATTAAGGGGAATTGCATTGTGTAAATTATACTTGCTAGAACCTTTGTTCCTTTTATGGTAAAGTTTCTATGTAAGAATAAACTTGGTAGAATTAATGGGCCTTGCAATGTGTAAATTATATATGCTAGAACCTTTTTGTTTCTTTTATGGTAACGTTTCTATGTAAGAATCAACTTGTTAGAATTAAGGGGCCTTGCATTGTGTAAATTATACTTGCTAGAATCTTTCTCGTTCCTTTTACGATAAAGTTTCTACGTAAGGATCAACTTGTTAGAATTAAGAATAGAGAATCTAATGGAGTTGTTTCCTTGCATTGTGTAAATTATACTTGCTAGAATTAAGGGGCCTTGCATTGTGTAAATTATATTGTTAGAACCTTTCTGTCCATTTCGATAAAGTTTTACGTAAGAATCAACTAGTTAGAATTAAGAGGAGAGAATCTAATGGAGTTGTTGCCTTGCATTGTGTAAATTATACTTGCTAGAACCTTTCTATTCCTTTTATGGTAACGTTTCTACGTAAGAATCAACTTGTTAGAATTAAGGGGCCTTTCATTGTGTAAATTATATTTGCTAGAACTTTTTGTTACTTTTATGGTAACGTTTCTATGTAAGAATCAACTTGTTAGAATTAAGGGGCCATGCATTGTGTAAATTATACTTGCTAGAACCTTTCTGTTCCTTTTATGGTAAAATTTCTATGTAAGAATCAACTTGTTTGAATTAAGGGGCCACGCATTGTGTAAATTATATTTGCTAGAACCTTTCTTTCCTTTTATGGTAAAGTTTCTACGTAAGAATCAACTTGTTAGAATTAAGGGGCCTTGCATTGTGTTAATTATACTTGCTAGAATCTTTTTGTTCCTTTTCGATAAAGTTTCTACGTGAGAATCATCTTGTTAGAATTAAGAAGATTGAATCTAATGGAGTTGTTGCCTTGCATTGTGTAAATTATACTTGTTACAACCTCTCTATTGCTTTTATGGTAAAGTTTCTACGTAAGAATCAACTTGTTAGAATTAAGGGGCCTTGCATTGTGTAAATTATACTTGTTAGAACCTTTACATTCCTTTTCGATAAATTTTTTACGTAAGAATCAACTTGTTAGAATTAAGAAGAGAGAATCTAATGGAGTTGTTGCCTTGCATTGTGTAAATTATACTTGCTAGAACCTTTCTATTCCTTTTATGGTAAAGTTTCTAAGTAAGAATCGACTTGTTAGAATTAAGGGGCCTTTCATTTTGTAAATTATATTTGCTAGAACCTTTTTTTCCTTTTATGGTAACGTTTCTATGTAAGAATCAACTTGTTAGAATTAAGGGGCGTTGCATTGTGTAAATTATACTTTCTATAACCTTTCTATTTCTTTTATGGTAAAGTTTCTACGTAAGAATCAACTTGTTACAATTAAGGGGCCTTGCATTGTGTTAATTATACTTGCAAGAACCTTTACTGTTCCTTTTCGATAAAGTTTCTATGTAAGAATCAACTTGTTAGAATTAAGAGGAGAGAATCTAATGGAGTTGTTGCCTTGAATTGTGTAAGTTATACTTGCTAGAACCTTTCTGTTCCTTTTATCGTAAAGTTTCTATGTAAGAATCAACATGTTTGAATTAAGGGGCCTTGCATTGTGTAAATTATACTTGCTAGAATCTTTCTGTTCCTTTTCTGATAAAGTTTCTACGTAAGAATCATCTTGTTAGAATTAAGAGGAGAGAATCTATGGGAGTTGTTGCCCTGCATTGTGTAAATTACACTTGCTAGAATCTTTCTGTTTCTTTTATGCTAAAGTTTCTACGTAAGAATCAACTAGTTAGAATTAAGGGGTCTTGCATTGTGTAAATTATACTTGCTAAAATCTTTCTGTTTCTTTTATGATAAAGTTTCTACGTAAGAATCAACTTGTTAGAATTAAGAGGAGAGAATCTAATGGAGTTGTTGCCTTGCATTGTGAAAATTATACTTGCTAGAACCTTTTTTGTTCCTTTTATGGTAAAGTTTCTATGTAAGAATCAACTTGTTAGAATTAAGGGGCATTGCATTGTGTAAATTATACTTGCTAGAACCTTTTTTGTTCCTTTTATGGTAAAGTTTCTACGTAAGAATCAACTTGTTAGAATTAAGGGGCATTGCATTGTGTAAATTATACTTGCTAGAACCTTTACTTTGTTCCTTTTATGTTAAAGTTTCTATGTAAGAATCAAATTGTTAGAATTAATGGGCCTTGCAATGTGTGAATTATATTTTCTAGAACCTCTCTGTTCCTTTTATGGTAACGTTTCTATGTAAGAATCAACTTGTTAGAATTAAGGGGCCTTGCATTGTGTAAATTATACTTGCTAGAATCTTACTGTTCCTTTTCTAATAAAGTTTCTACGTGCGAATCAACTTGTTAGAATTAAGAAGAGAGAATGTAATGGAGTTGTTGCCTTGCATTGTGTAAATTATACTTGCTAGAACATTTCTATTCCTTTTATGGTAAAGTTTCTACATAAGAATCAACTTGTTAGAATTAAGGGGCATTAGATTGTGTAAATTATACTTGCTAGAACCTTTCTGTTCCTTTTATGGTAAAGTTTCTATGTAAGAATCAACTTGTTAGAATTAATGGGCCTTGAATTATGTAAATTATACTTGCTAGAACCTTTCTGTTCCTTTTATGGTAAAGTTTCTACGTAAGAATCAACTTGTTAGAATTAAGGGGCCTTGCATTATGTAAATTATATTTGCTAGAACCTTTCTGTTCCTTTTCTGAAAAGTTTTTACGTAAGAATCAACTTGGTAGAATTAAGAGGAGAGAATGTAATGGAGTTGTTGCCTTGCATTGTGTAAATTATACTTGCTAGTACATTTCTATTCCTTTTATGGTAAAGTTTCTACGTAAGAATCAACTTGATAGAATTAAGGGGCCTTGCATTGTGTAAATTATACTTGCTAGAACCTTTCTGTTCCTTTTCTGATAAAGTTTTTACGTAAGAATCAACTTGTTAGAATTAAGAGGAGAGAATCTAATGGAGTTGTTGCCTTGCATTGTGTAAATTATACTTGCTAGAACATTTCTATTCCTTTTATGGTAAAGTTTCTACGTAAGAATCAACTTGATAGAATTAAGGGGAATTGCATTGTGTAAATTATACTTGCTAGAACCTTTCTGTTCCTTTTATGGTAAAGTTTCTATGTAAGAATAAACTTGGTAGAATTAATGGGCCTTGAAATGTGTAAATTATATTTGCTAGAACCTTTTTGTTTCTTTTATGGTATTGTTTCTATGTAAGAATCAACTTGTTAGAATTAAGGGGCCTTGCATTGTGTAAATTATACTTGCTAGAATCTTTCTGTTCCTTTTCTGATAAAGTTTCTACGTAAGAATCAACTTGTTAGAATTAATAATAGAGAATCTAATGGAGTTGTTGCCTTGTATTGTGTAAATTATACTTGCTAGAACCTTTCTATTCCTTTTATGGTAAAGTTTCTACGTAAGAATCAACTTGTTAGAATTAAGGGGCCTTGCATTGTGTAAATTATACTTGCTAGAACCTTTTTGTTCCTTTTCTGATAAAGTTTATACGTAAGAATCAACTTGTTAGAATTAAGAGGAGAGAATGTAATGGAGTTGTTGCCTTGCATTGTGTAAATTATACTTGCTAGAACATTTCTGTTCCATTTATGGTAAGGTTTCTATGTAAGAATCAACTTGTTAAAATTAAGTGGCCCTGCATTGTGTAATTTGTACTTGCTAGAATCTTTTTGTTCCTTTTATGATAAAGTTTATACGTAAGAATCAACTTGTTAGAATTAAGAGGAGAGAATCTAATGGAGTTGTTGCCTTGCATTGTGAAAATTATACTTGCTAGAACCTTTTTTGTTCCTTTTATGGTAAAGTTTCTATGTAAGAATCAACTTGTTAGAATTAAGGGGCATTGCATTGTGTAAATTATACTTGCTAGAACCTTTCTGTTCCTTTTATGTTAAAGTTTCTATGTAAGAATCAAATTGTTAGAATTAATGGGCCTTGCAATGTGTGAATTATATTTTCTAGAACCTCTCTGTTCCTTTTATGGTAACGTTTCTATGTAAGAATCAACTTGTTAAAATTAAGGGGCCCTGCATTGTGTAATTTGTACTTGCTAGAATCTTTTTGTTCCTTTTCTGATAAAGTTTCTACGTGCGAATCAACTTGTTAGAATTAAGAAGAGAGAATGTAATGGAGTTGTTGCCTTGCATTGTGTAAATTATACTTGCTAGAACATTTCTATTCCTTTTATGGTAAAGTTTCTACATAAGAATCAACTTGTTAGAATTAAGGGGCATTGCATTGTGTAAATTATACTTGCTAGAACCTTTCTGTTCCTTTTATGGTAAAGTTTCTATGTAAGAATCAACTTGTTAGAATTAATGGGCCTTGAATTATGTAAATTATACTTGCTAGAACCTTTCTGTTCCTTTTATGGTAAAGTTTCTACGTAAGAATCAACTTGTTAGAATTAAGGGGCCTTGCATTATGTAAATTATATTTGCTAGAACCTTTACTGTTCCTTTTACGAAAAGTTTTTACGTAAGAATCAACTTGGTAGAATTAAGAGGAGAGAATGTAATGGAGTTGTTGCCTTGCATTGTGAAAATTATACTTGCTAGTACATTTCTATTCCTTTTATGGTAAAGTTTCTACGTAAGAATCAACTTGATAGAATTAAGGGGCCTTGCATTGTGTAAATTATACTTGCTAGAACCTTTCTGTTCCTTTTCTGATAAAGTTTTTACGTAAGAATCAACTTGTTAGAATTAAGAGGAGAGAATCTAATGGAGTTGTTGCCTTGCATTGTGTAAATTATACTTGCTAGAACATTTCTATTCCTTTTATGGTAAAGTTTCTACGTAAGAATCAACTTGATAGAATTAAGGGGAATTGCATTGTGTAAATTATACTTGCTAGAACCTTTACTTCCTTTTATGGTAAAGTTTCTATGTAAGAATAAACTTGGTAGAATTAATGGGCCTTGCAATGTGTAAATTATATTTGCTAGAACCTTTTTGTTTCTTTTATGGTATCGTTTCTATGTAAGAATCAACTTGTTAGAATTAAGGGGCCTTGCATTGTGTAAATTATACTTGCTAGAACCTTTCTGTTCCTTTTATGGTAAAGTTTCTACGTAAGAATCAACTTGTTAGAATTAAGGGGCATTGCATTGTGTAAATTATACTTGCTAGAACCTTTCTGTTCCTTTTATGTTAAAGTTTCTATGTAAGAATCAAATTGTTAGAATTAATGGGCCTTGCAATGTGTGAATTATATTTGCTAGAACCTTTCTGTTCCTTTTATGGTAACGTTTCTATGTAAGAATCAACTTGTTAGAATTAAGGGGCCTTGCATTGTGTAAATTATACTTGCTAGAATCTTACTTTGTTCCTTTTCTAATAAAGTTTCTACGTGCGAATCAAATTGATAGAATTAAGAAGAGAGAATGTTATGGAGTTGTTGCCTTGCATTGTGTAAATTATACTTGCTAGAACATTTCTATTCCTTTTATGGTAAAGTTTCTACGTAAGAATCAACTTGTTAGAATTAAGTGGCATTGCATTGTGTAAATTATACTTGCTAGAACCTTTCTGTTCCTTTTATGGTAAAGTTTCTATGTAAGAATCAACTTGTTAGAATTAATGGGCCTTGAATTTTGTAAATTATACTTGCTAGAACCTTTCTGTTCCTTTTATGGTAAAGTTTCTACGTAAGAATCAACTTGTTAGAATTAAGGGGCCTTGCATTATGTAAATTATATTTGCTAGAACCTTTCTGTTCCTTTTCTGAAAAGTTTTTACGTAAGAATCAACTTGTTAGAATTAATAGGAGAGAATGTAATGGAGTTGTTGCCTTGCATTGTGTAAATTATACTTTCTAGTATTTTTCTATTCCTTTTATGGTAAAGTTTCTACGTAAGAATCAACTTGATAGAATTAAGGGGCCTTGCATTGTGTAAATTATACTTGCTAGAACCTTTTCTGTTCCTTTTACGATAAAGTTTTTACGTAAGAATCAACTTGTTAGAATTAAGAGGAGAGAATCTAATGGAGTTGTTGCCTTGCATTGTGTAAATTATACTTGCTAGAACATTTCTATTCCTTTTATGGTAAAGTTTCTACGTAAGAATCAACTTGATAGAATTAAGGGGAATTGCATTGTGTAAATTATACTTGCTAGAACCTTTCTGTTCCTTTTATGGTAAAGTTTCTATGTAAGAATAAACTTGGTAGAATTAATGGGCCTTGCAATGTGTAAATTATATTTGCTAGAACCTTTTTGTTTCTTTTATGGTAACGTTTCTATGTAAGAATCAACTTGTTAGAATTAAGGGGCCTTGCATTGTGTAAATTATACTTGCTAGAATCTTTCTGTTCCTTTTCTGATAAAGTTTCTACGTAAGAATCAACTTGTTAGAATTAATAATAGAGAATCTAATGGAGGTGTTGCCTTGCATTGTGTAAATTATACTTGCTAGAACCTTTCTATTCCTTTTAAGGTAAAGTTTCTACGTAAGAATCAACTTGTTAGAATTAAGGGGCCTTGCATTGTGTAAATTATACTTGCTAGAACCTTTCTGTTCCTTTTATGATAAAGTTTCTATGTAAGAATCAACTTGTTAGAATTAAGAGGAGAGAATCTAATGGAGTTGTTGCCTTGCATTGTGTAAATTATACTTGCTAGAACATTTCTGTTCCATTTATGGTAAAGTTTCTATGTAAGAATCAACTTGTTAAAATTAAGTGGCCCTGCATTGTGTAATTTGTACTTGCTAGAATCTTTTTGTTCCTTTTCTGATAAAGTTTATACGTAAGAATCAACTTGTTAGAATTAAGAGGAGAGAATCTAATGGAGTTGTTGCCTTGCATTGTGAAAATTATACTTGCTAGAACCTTTTTTGTTCCTTTTATGGTAAAGTTTCTACGTAAGAATCAACTTGTTAGAATTAAGGGGCATTGCATTGTGTAAATTATACTTGCTAGAACCTTTTTGTTCCTTTTATGTTAAAGTTTCTATGTAAGAATCAAATTGTTAGAATTAATGGGCCTTGCAATGTGTGAATTATATTTGCTAGAACCTTTCTGTTCCTTTTATGGTAACGTTTCTATGAAAGAATCAACTTGTTAGAATTAAGGGGCCTTGCATTGTGTAAATTATACTTGCTAGAACCTTTTTGTTCCTTTTCGATAAAGTTTCTACGTGAGAATCAACTTGTAAGAATTAAGAAGATTGAATCTAATGGAGTTGTTGCCTTGCATTGTGTAAATTATACTTGCTAGAACATTTCTATTCCTTTTATGGTAAAGTTTCTATGTAAGAATCAACTTGATAGAATTAAGGGGAATTGCATTGTGTAAATTATACTTGCTAGAACCTTTCTGTTCCTTTTATGGTAAAGTTTCTATGTAAGAATAAACTTGGTAGAATTAATGGGCCTTGCAATGTGTAAATTATATATGCTAGAACCTTTTTGTTTCTTTTATGGTAACGTTTCTATGTAAGAATCAACTTGTTAGAATTAAGGGGCCTTGCATTGTGTAAATTATACTTGCTAGAATCTTACTGTTCCTTTTCTAATAAAGTTTCTACGTGCGAATCAAATTGATAGAATTAAGAAGAGAGAATGTTATGGAGTTGTTGCCTTGCATTGTGTAAATTATACTTGCTAGAACATTTCAGTTCCTTTTATGGTAAAGTTTCTACGTAAGAATCAACTTGTTAGAATTAAGGGGAATTGCATTGTGTAAATTATACTTGCTAGAACCTTTCTGTTCCTTTTATGGTAAAGTTTCTATGTAAGAATCAACTTGTTAGAATTAATGGGCCTTGAATTTTGTAAATTATACTTGCTAGAACCTTTCTTTGTTCCTTTTATGGTAAAGTTTCTACGTAAGAATCAACTTGTTAGAATTAAGGGCCTTGCATTATGTAAATTATATTTGCTAGAACCTTTCTGTTCCTTTTCTGAAAAGTTTTTACGTAAGAATCAACTTGTTAGAATTAATAGGAGAGAATGTAATGGAGTTGTTGCCTTGCATTGTGTAAATTATACTTTCTAGTATTTTTCTATTCCTTTTATGGTAAAGTTTCTACGTAAGAATCAACTTGATAGAATTAAGGGGCCTTGCATTGTGTAAATTATACTTGCTAGAACCTTTCTGTTCCTTTTATGATAAAGTTTTTACGTAAGAATCAACTTGTTAGAATTAAGAGGAGAGAATCTAATGGAGTTGTTGCCTTGCATTGTGTAAATTATACTTGCTAGAACATTTCTATTCCTTTTATGGTAAAGTTTCTACGTAAGAATCAACTTGATAGAATTAAGGGGAATTGCATTGTGTAAATTATACTTGCTAGAACCTTTCTGTTCCTTTTATGGTAAAGTTTCTATGTAAGAATAAACTTGGTAGAATTAATGGGCCTTGCAATGTGTAAATTATATTTGCTAGAACCTTTTTGTTTCTTTTATGGTAACGTTTCTATGTAAGAATCAACTTGTTAGAATTAAGGGGCCTTGCATTGTGTAAATTATACTTGCTAGAATCTTTCTGTTCCTTTTCTGATAAAGTTTCTACGTAAGAATCAACTTGTTAGAATTAATAATAGAGAATCTAATGGAGGTGTTGCCTTGCATTGTGTAAATTATACTTGCTAGAACCTTTCTATTCCTTTTAAGGTAAAGTTTCTACGTAAGAATCAACTTGTTAGAATTAAGGGGCCTTGCATTGTGTAAATTATACTTGCTAGAACCTTTCTGTTCCTTTTCTGATAAAGTTTCTACGTAAGAATCAACTTGTTAGAATTAAGAGGAGAGAATCTAATGGAGTTGTTGCCTTGCATTGTGTAAATTATACTTGCTAGAACATTTCTGTTCCATTTATGGTAAAGTTTCTATGTAAGAATCAACTTGTTAAAATTAAGTGGCCCTGCATTGTGTAATTTGTACTTGCTAGAATCTTTTTGTTCCTTTTATGATAAAGTTTATACGTAAGAATCAACTTGTTAGAATTAAGAGGAGAGAATTTAATGGAGTTGTTGCCTTGCATTGTGAAAATTATACTTGCTAGAACCTTTTTTGTTCCTTTTATGGTAAAGTTTCTACGTAAGAATCAACTTGTTAGAATTAAGGGGCATTGCATTGTGTAAATTATACTTGCTAGAACCTTTTTGTTCCTTTTATGTTAAAGTTTCTATGTAAGAATCAAATTGTTAGAATTAATGGGCCTTGCAATGTGTGAATTATATTTGCTAGAACCTTTCTGTTCCTTTTATGGTAACGTTTCTATGAAAGAATCAACTTGTTAGAATTAAGGGGCCTTGCATTGTGTAAATTATACTTGCTAGAACCTTTTTGTTCCTTTTCTGATAAAGTTTCTACGTGAGAATCAACTTGTAAGAATTAAGAAGATTGAATCTAATGGAGTTGTTGCCTTGCATTGTGTAAATTATACTTGCTAGAACATTTCTATTCCTTTTATGGTAAAGTTTCTATGTAAGAATCAACTTGATAGAATTAAGGGGAATTGCATTGTGTAAATTATACTTGCTAGAACCTTTTCTGTTCCTTTTATGGTAAAGTTTCTATGTAAGAATAAACTTGGTAGAATTAATGGGCCTTGCAATGTGTAAATTATATATGCTAGAACCTTTTTGTTTCTTTTATGGTAACGTTTCTATGTAAGAATCAACTTGTTAGAATTAAGGGGCCTTGCATTGTGTAAATTATACTTGCTAGAATCTTTCTGTTCCTTTTACGATAAAGTTTCTACGTAAGGATCAACTTGTTAGAATTAAGAATAGAGAATCTAATGGAGTTGTTTCCTTGCATTGTGTAAATTATACTTGCTAGAATTAAGGGCCTTGCATTGTGTAAATTATATTGTTAGAACCTTTCTGTTCCATTTCTGATAAAGTTTTACGTAAGAATCAACTAGTTAGAATTAAGAGGAGAGAATCTAATGGAGTTGTTGCCTTGCATTGTGTAAATTATACTTGCTAGAACCTTTCTATTCCTTTTATGGTAACGTTTCTACGTAAGAATCAACTTGTTAGAATTAAGGGGCCTTTCATTGTGTAAATTATATTTGCTAGAACTTTTTGTTACTTTTATGGTAACGTTTCTATGTAAGAATCAACTTGTTAGAATTAAGGGGCCATGCATTGTGTAAATTATACTTGCTAGAACCTTTCTGTTCCTTTTATGGTAAAATTTCTATGTAAGAATCAACTTGTTTGAATTAAGGGGCCACGCATTGTGTAAATTATATTTGCTAGAACCTTTCTGTTCCTTTTATGGTAAAGTTTCTACGTAAGAATCAACTTGTTAGAATTAAGTGGCCTTGCATTGTGTTAATTATACTTGCTAGAATCTTTTTGTTCCTTTTCGATAAAGTTTCTACGTGAGAATCATCTTGTTAGAATTAAGAAGATTGAATCTAATGGAGTTGTTGCCTTGCATTGTGTAAATTATACTTGTTACAACCTCTCTATTGCTTTTATGGTAAAGTTTCTACGTAAGAATCAACTTGTTAGAATTAAGGGGCCTTGCATTGTGTAAATTATACTTGTTAGAACCTTTCTTTCTTTTACGATAAATTTTTTACGTAAGAATCAACTTGTTAGAATTAAGAAGAGAGAATCTAATGGAGTTGTTGCCTTGCATTGTGTAAATTATACTTGCTAGAACCTTTCTATTCCTTTTATGGTAAAGTTTCTAAGTAAGAATCGACTTGTTAGAATTAAGGGGCCTTTCATTTTGTAAATTATATTTGCTAGAACCTTTTTTTCCTTTTATGGTAACGTTTCTATGTAAGAATCAACTTGTTAGAATTAAGGGGCGTTGCATTGTGTAAATTATACTTTCTATAACCTTTCTATTTCTTTTATGGTAAAGTTTCTACGTAAGAATCAACTTGTTACAATTAAGGGGCCTTGCATTGTGTTAATTATACTTGCAAGAACCTTTCTCGTTCCTTTTCTGATAAAGTTTCTATGTAAGAATCAACTTGTTAGAATTAAGAGGAGAGAATCTAATGGAGTTGTTGCCTTGAATTGTGTAAGTTATACTTGCTAGAACCTTTCTTTTCCTTTTATCGTAAAGTTTCTATGTAAGAATCAACATGTTTGAATTAAGGGGCCTTGCATTGTGTAAATTATACTTGCTAGAATCTTTTCTTCCTTTTCGATAAAGTTTCTACGTAAGAATCATCTTGTTAGAATTAAGAGGAGAGAATCTATGGGAGTTGTTGCCTTGCATTGTGTAAATTACACTTGCTAGAATCTTTCTGTTTCTTTTATGCTAAAGTTTCTACGTAAGAATCAACTAGTTAGAATTAAGGGGTCTTGCATTGTGTAAATTATACTTGCTAAAATCTTTCTGTTTCTTTTATGATAAAGTTTCTACGTAAGAATCAACTTGATAGAATTAAGTGGAGAGAATCTAATGGAGTTGTTGCCTTGCATTGTGTAAATTATACTTGCTAGAACGTTTCTATTCCTTTAATGGTAAAGTTTCTACGTAAGAATCAACTTGTTAGAATTAAGGGGCCTTTCATTGTGTAAATTATACTTGCTAGAATCTTTCTGTTACTTTTCTGATAAAGTTTCTACGTAAGAATCAACTTGTTAGAATTAAGAGGAGAGAATGTAATGGAGTTGTTGCCTTGCATTGTGTAAATTATACTTGCTAGAACATTTCTATTCCTTTTATGGTAAAGTTTCTACGTAAGAATCAACTTGTTAGAATTAAGGGGACTTGCATTGTCTAAATTATACTTGCTAAAATCTTTCTGTTTCTTTTATGATAAAGTTTCTACGTAAGAATCAACTTGATAGAATTAAGTGGAGAGAATCTAATGGAGTTGTTACCTTGCATTGTGTAAATTATACTTGCTAGAACCTTTCTATTCCTTTAATGGTAAAGTTTCTACGTATGAATCAACTTATTAGAATTAAGGGGCCTTTCATTGTGTAAATTATATTTGCTAGAATCTTTCTGTTCCTTTTCAGATAAAGTTTCTACGTAAGAATAAACTTGTTAGAATTAAGAGGAGAGAATGTAATGGAGTTGTTGCCTTGCATTTTGTAAATTATACTTGCTAGAACATTTCTATTCCTTTTATGGTAAAGTTTCTACGTAAGAATCAACTTGTTAGAATTAAGGGGACTTGCATTGTGTAAATTATACTTGCTAGAACCTTTCTGTTCCTTTTATGGTAAAGTTTTTATGTAAGAATCAACTTGTTAGAATTAAGTGGAGAGAATCTAATGGAGTTGTTACCTTGCATTGTGTAAATTATACTTGCTAGAACATTTCTATTCCTTTTATGGTAAAGTTTCTACGTAAGAATCAACTTGTTAGAATTAAGGGGACTTGCATTGTGTAAATTATACTTGCTAAAATCTTTCTGTTTCTTTTATGATAAAGTTTCTACGTAAGAATCAACTTGATAGAATTAAGTGGAGAGAATCTAATGGAGTTGTTACCTTGCATTGTGTAAATTATACTTGCTAGAACCTTTCTATTCCTTTAATGGTAAAGTTTCTACGTATGAATCAACTTATTAGAATTAAGGGGCCTTTCATTGTGTAAATTATATTTGCTAGAATCTTTCTGTTCCTTTTATGGTAAAGTTTTCTACGTAAGAATCAACTTGTTAGAATTAAGGGGCCTTGCATTGCGTAAATTATACTTGCTAGAATCTTTCTCGTTCCTTTTCGATAAAGTTTCTACATAAGAATCAACTTGTTAGAATTAAGTTGAGAGAATCTAATGGAGTTGTTACCTTGCATTGTGTAAATTATACTTGCTAGAACCTTTCTATTCCTTTAATGGTAAAGTTTCTACGTATGAATCAACTTGTTAGAATTAAGGGCCCTTTCATTGTGTAAATTATACTTGCTAGAATCTTTCTCGTTCCTTTTACGATAAAGTTTCTACGTAAGAATCAACTTATTAGAATTAAGAGGAGAGAATGTAATGGAGTTGTTGCCTTGCATTGTGTAAATTATACTTGCTAGAACATTTCTATTCCTTTTATGGTAAAGTTTCTACGTAAGAATCAACTTGTTAGAATTAAGGGGACTTGCATTGTGTAAATTATACTTGCTAGAACCTTTCTGTTCCTTTTATGGTAAAGTTTTTATGTAAGAATCAACTTGTTAGAATTAAGTGGAGAGAATCTAATGGAGTTGTTACCTTGCATTGTGTAAATTATACTTGCTAGAACATTTCTATTCCTTTTATGGTAAAGTTTCTACGTAAGAATCAACTTGTTAGAATTAAGGGGACTTGCATTGTGTAAATTATACTTGCTAAAATCTTTCTGTTTCTTTTATGATAAAGTTTCTACGTAAGAATCAACTTGATAGAATTAAGTGGAGAGAATCTAATGGAGTTGTTACCTTGCATTGTGTAAATTATACTTGCTAGAACCTTTCTATTCCTTTAATGGTAAAGTTTTTACGTATGAATCAACTTATTAGAATTAAGGGGCCTTTCATTGTGTAAATTATATTTGCTAGAATCTTTCTGTTCCTTTTATGGTAAAGTTTTCTACGTAAGAATCAACTTGTTAGAATTAAGGGGCCTTGCATTGCGTAAATTATACTTGCTAGAATCTTTCTGTTTCTTTTATGCTAAAGTTTCTACGTAAGAATCAACTAGTTAGAATTAAGTTGAGAGAATCTAATGGAGTTGTTACCTTGCATTGTGTAAATTATACTTGCTAGAACCTTTCTATTCCTTTAATGGTAAAGTTTCTACGTATGAATCAACTTGTTAGAATTAAGGGCCCTTTCATTGTGTAAATTATACTTGCTAGAATCTTTCTCGTTCCTTTTCGATAAAGTTTCTACGTAAGAATCAACTTATTAGAATTAAGAGGAGAGAATGTAATGGAGTTGTTGCCTTGCATTGTGTAAATTATACTTGCTAGAACATTTCTATTCCTTTTATGGTAAAGTTTCTACGTAAGAATCAACTTGTTAGAATTAAGGGGACTTGCATTGTGTAAATTATACTTGCTAGAACCTTTCTGTTCCTTTTATGGTAAAGTTTTTATGTAAGAATCAACTTGTTAGAATTAAGTGGAGAGAATCTAATGGAGTTGTTACCTTGCATTGTGTAAATTATACTTGCTAGAACATTTCTATTCCTTTTATGGTAAAGTTTCTACGTAAGAATCAACTTGTTAGAATTAAGGGGACTTGCATTGTGTAAATTATACTTGCTAAAATCTTTCTGTTTCTTTTATGATAAAGTTTCTACGTAAGAATCAACTTGATAGAATTAAGTGGAGAGAATCTAATGGAGTTGTTACCTTGCATTGTGTAAATTATACTTGCTAGAACCTTTCTATTCCTTTAATGGTAAAGTTTCTACGTATGAATCAACTTATTAGAATTAAGGGGCCTTTCATTGTGTAAATTATATTTGCTAGAATCTTTCTGTTCCTTTTATGGTAAAGTTTTCTACGTAAGAATCAACTTGTTAGAATTAAGGGGCCTTGCATTGCGTAAATTATACTTGCTAGAATCTTTCTGTTTCTTTTATGCTAAAGTTTCTACGTAAGAATCAACTAGTTAGAATTAAGGGGTCTTGCATTGTGTAAATTATACTTGCTAAAATCTTTCTGTTTCTTTTATGATAAAGTTTCTACGTAAGAATCAACTTGATAGAATTAAGTGGAGAGAATCTAATGGAGTTGTTGCCTTGCATTGTGTAAATTATACTTGCTAGAACGTTTCTATTCCTTTAATGGTAAAGTTTCTACGTAAGAATCAACTTGTTAGAATTAAGGGGCCTTTCATTGTGTAAATTATACTTGCTAGAATCTTTCATTACTTTTCGATAAAGTTTCTACGTAAGAATCAACTTGTTAGAATTAAGAGGAGAGAGTGTAATGGAGTTGTTGCCTTGCATTGTGTAAATTATACTTGCTAGAACATTTCTATTCCTTTTATGGTAAGTTTCTACGTAAGAATCAACTTGTTAGAATTAAGGGGACTTGCATTGTGTAAATTATACTTGCTAAAATCTTTCTCGTTTCTTTTATGATAAAGTTTCTACGTAAGAATCAACTTGATAGAATTAAGTGGAGAGAATCTAATGGAGTTGTTACCTTGCATTGTGTAAATTATACTTGCTAGAACCTTTCTATTCCTTTAATGGTAAAGTTTCTACGTATGAATCAACTTATTAGAATTAAGGGGCCTTTCATTGTGTAAATTATATTTGCTAGAATCTTTGTTCCTTTTCGGATAAAGTTTCTACGTAAGAATAAACTTGTTAGAATTAAGAGGAGAGAATGTAATGGAGTTGTTGCCTTGCATTTTGTAAATTATACTTGCTAGAACATTTCTATTCCTTTTATGGTAAAGTTTCTACGTAAGAATCAACTTGTTAGAATTAAGGGGACTTGCATTGTGTAAATTATACTTGCTAAAATCTTTCTGTTTCTTTTATGATAAAGTTTCTACGTAAGAATCAACTTGTTAGAATTAAGTTGAGAGAATCTAATGGAGTTGTTACCTTGCATTGTGTAAATTATACTTGCTAGAACCTTTCTATTCCTTTAATGGTAAAGTTTCTACGTATGAATCAACTTGTTAGAATTAAGGGCCCTTTCATTGTGTAAATTATACTTGCTAGAATCTTTCTGTTCCTTTTATGATAAAGTTTCTACGTAAGAATCAACTTATTAGAATTAAGAGGAGAGAATGTAATGGAGTTGTTGCCTTGCATTGTGTAAATTATACTTGCTAGAACATTTCTATTCCTTTTATGGTAAAGTTTCTACGTAAGAATCAACTTGTTAGAATTAAGGGGACTTGCATTGTGTAAATTATACTTGCTAGAACCTTTACTGTTCCTTTTATGGTAAAGTTTTTATGTAAGAATCAACTTGTTAGAATTAAGTGGAGAGAATCTAATGGAGTTGTTACCTTGCATTGTGTAAATTATACTTGCTAGAACATTTCTATTCCTTTTATGGTAAAGTTTCTACGTAAGAATCAACTTGTTAGAATTAAGGGGACTTGCATTGTGTAAATTATACTTGCTAAAATCTTTCTGTTTCTTTTATGATAAAGTTTCTACGTAAGAATCAACTTGATAGAATTAAGTGGAGAGAATCTAATGGAGTTGTTACCTTGCATTGTGTAAATTATACTTGCTAGAACCTTTCTATTCCTTTAATGGTAAAGTTTCTACGTATGAATCAACTTATTAGAATTAAGGGGCCTTTCATTGTGTAAATTATATTTGCTAGAATCTTTCTGTTCCTTTTATGGTAAAGTTTTCTACGTAAGAATCAACTTGTTAGAATTAAGGGGCCTTGCATTGCGTAAATTATACTTGCTAGAATCTTTCTGTTTCTTTTATGCTAAAGTTTCTACGTAAGAATCAACTAGTTAGAATTAAGGGGTCTTGCATTGTGTAAATTATACTTGCTAAAATCTTTCTGTTTCTTTTATGATAAAGTTTCTACGTAAGAATCAACTTGATAGAATTAAGTGGAGAGAATCTAATGGAGTTGTTGCCTTGCATTGTGTAAATTATACTTGCTAGAACGTTTCTATTCCTTTAATGGTAAAGTTTCTACGTAAGAATCAACTTGTTAGAATTAAGGGGCCTTTCATTGTGTAAATTATACTTGCTAGAATCTTTACTGTTACTTTTTCCGATAAAGTTTCTACGTAAGAATCAACTTGTTAGAATTAAGAGGAGAGAATGTAATGGAGTTGTTGCCTTGCATTGTGTAAATTATACTTGCTAGAACATTTCTATTCCTTTTATGGTAAAGTTTCTACGTAAGAATCAACTTGTTAGAATTAAGGGGACTTGCATTGTGTAAATTATACTTGCTAGAACCTTTCTGTTCCTTTTATGGTAAAGTTTTTATGTAAGAATCAACTTGTTAGAATTAAGTGGAGAGAATCTAATGGAGTTGTTACCTTGCATTGTGTAAATTATACTTGCTAGAACATTTCTATTCCTTTTATGGTAAAGTTTCTACGTAAGAATCAACTTGTTAGAATTAAGGGGACTTGCATTGTGTAAATTATACTTGCTAAAATCTTTCTGTTTCTTTTATGATAAAGTTTCTACGTAAGAATCAACTTGATAGAATTAAGTGGAGAGAATCTAATGGAGTTGTTACCTTGCATTGTGTAAATTATACTTGCTAGAACCTTTCTATTCCTTTAATGGTAAAGTTTCTACGTATGAATCAACTTATTAGAATTAAGGGGCCTTTCATTGTGTAAATTATATTTGCTAGAATCTTTCTGTTCCTTTTATGGTAAAGTTTTCTACGTAAGAATCAACTTGTTAGAATTAAGGGGCCTTGCATTGCGTAAATTATACTTGCTAGAATCTTTCTGTTCCTTTTCTGATAAAGTTTCTACATAAGAATCAACTTGTTAGAATTAAGTTGAGAGAATCTAATGGAGTTGTTACCTTGCATTGTGTAAATTATACTTGCTAGAACCTTTCTATTCCTTTAATGGTAAAGTTTCTACGTATGAATCAACTTGTTAGAATTAAGGGCCCTTTCATTGTGTAAATTATACTTGCTAGAATCTTTCTCGTTCCTTTTACGATAAAGTTTCTACGTAAGAATCAACTTATTAGAATTAAGAGGAGAGAATGTAATGGAGTTGTTGCCTTGCATTGTGTAAATTATACTTGCTAGAACATTTCTATTCCTTTTATGGTAAAGTTTCTACGTAAGAATCAACTTGTTAGAATTAAGGGGACTTGCATTGTGTAAATTATACTTGCTAGAACCTTTCTGTTCCTTTTATGGTAAAGTTTTTATGTAAGAATCAACTTGTTAGAATTAAGTGGAGAGAATCTAATGGAGTTGTTACCTTGCATTGTGTAAATTATACTTGCTAGAACATTTCTATTCCTTTTATGGTAAAGTTTCTACGTAAGAATCAACTTGTTAGAATTAAGGGGACTTGCATTGTGTAAATTATACTTGCTAAAATCTTTCTGTTTCTTTTATGATAAAGTTTCTACGTAAGAATCAACTTGATAGAATTAAGTGGAGAGAATCTAATGGAGTTGTTACCTTGCATTGTGTAAATTATACTTGCTAGAACCTTTCTATTCCTTTAATGGTAAAGTTTTTACGTATGAATCAACTTATTAGAATTAAGGGGCCTTTCATTGTGTAAATTATATTTGCTAGAATCTTTCTGTTCCTTTTATGGTAAAGTTTTCTACGTAAGAATCAACTTGTTAGAATTAAGGGGCCTTGCATTGCGTAAATTATACTTGCTAGAATCTTTCTGTTTCTTTTATGCTAAAGTTTCTACGTAAGAATCAACTAGTTAGAATTAAGTTGAGAGAATCTAATGGAGTTGTTACCTTGCATTGTGTAAATTATACTTGCTAGAACCTTTCTATTCCTTTAATGGTAAAGTTTCTACGTATGAATCAACTTGTTAGAATTAAGGGCCCTTTCATTGTGTAAATTATACTTGCTAGAATCTTTCTGTTCCTTTTCTGATAAAGTTTCTACGTAAGAATCAACTTATTAGAATTAAGAGGAGAGAATGTAATGGAGTTGTTGCCTTGCATTGTGTAAATTATACTTGCTAGAACATTTCTATTCCTTTTATGGTAAAGTTTCTACGTAAGAATCAACTTGTTAGAATTAAGGGGACTTGCATTGTGTAAATTATACTTGCTAGAACCTTTCTTGTTCCTTTTATGGTAAAGTTTTTATGTAAGAATCAACTTGTTAGAATTAAGTGGAGAGAATCTAATGGAGTTGTTACCTTGCATTGTGTAAATTATACTTGCTAGAACATTTCTATTCCTTTTATGGTAAAGTTTCTACGTAAGAATCAACTTGTTAGAATTAAGGGGACTTGCATTGTGTAAATTATACTTGCTAAAATCTTTCTGTTTCTTTTATGATAAAGTTTCTACGTAAGAATCAACTTGATAGAATTAAGTGGAGAGAATCTAATGGAGTTGTTACCTTGCATTGTGTAAATTATACTTGCTAGAACCTTTCTATTCCTTTAATGGTAAAGTTTCTACGTATGAATCAACTTATTAGAATTAAGGGGCCTTTCATTGTGTAAATTATATTTGCTAGAATCTTTCTGTTCCTTTTATGGTAAAGTTTTCTACGTAAGAATCAACTTGTTAGAATTAAGGGGCCTTGCATTGCGTAAATTATACTTGCTAGAATCTTTCTGTTTCTTTTATGCTAAAGTTTCTACGTAAGAATCAACTAGTTAGAATTAAGGGGTCTTGCATTGTGTAAATTATACTTGCTAAAATCTTTCTGTTTCTTTTATGATAAAGTTTCTACGTAAGAATCAACTTGATAGAATTAAGTGGAGAGAATCTAATGGAGTTGTTGCCTTGCATTGTGTAAATTATACTTGCTAGAACGTTTCTATTCCTTTAATGGTAAAGTTTCTACGTAAGAATCAACTTGTTAGAATTAAGGGGCCTTTCATTGTGTAAATTATACTTGCTAGAATCTTTCTCATTACTTTTTCTTCGATAAAGTTTCTACGTAAGAATCAACTTGTTAGAATTAAGAGGAGAGAGTGTAATGGAGTTGTTGCCTTGCATTGTGTAAATTATACTTGCTAGAACATTTCTATTCCTTTTATGGTAAGTTTCTACGTAAGAATCAACTTGTTAGAATTAAGGGGACTTGCATTGTGTAAATTATACTTGCTAAAATCTTTCTGTTTCTTTTATGATAAAGTTTCTACGTAAGAATCAACTTGATAGAATTAAGTGGAGAGAATCTAATGGAGTTGTTACCTTGCATTGTGTAAATTATACTTGCTAGAACCTTTCTATTCCTTTAATGGTAAAGTTTCTACGTATGAATCAACTTATTAGAATTAAGGGGCCTTTCATTGTGTAAATTATATTTGCTAGAATCTTTCTGTTCCTTTTCGATAAAGTTTCTACGTAAGAATAAACTTGTTAGAATTAAGAGGAGAGAATGTAATGGAGTTGTTGCCTTGCATTTTGTAAATTATACTTGCTAGAACATTTCTATTCCTTTTATGGTAAAGTTTCTACGTAAGAATCAACTTGTTAGAATTAAGGGGACTTGCATTGTGTAAATTATACTTGCTAAAATCTTTCTCGTTTCTTTTATGATAAAGTTTCTACGTAAGAATCAACTTGTTAGAATTAAGTTGAGAGAATCTAATGGAGTTGTTACCTTGCATTGTGTAAATTATACTTGCTAGAACCTTTCTATTCCTTTAATGGTAAAGTTTCTACGTATGAATCAACTTGTTAGAATTAAGGGCCCTTTCATTGTGTAAATTATACTTGCTAGAATCTTTCTCGTTCCTTTTCTGATAAAGTTTCTACGTAAGAATCAACTTATTAGAATTAAGAGGAGAGAATGTAATGGAGTTGTTGCCTTGCATTGTGTAAATTATACTTGCTAGAACATTTCTATTCCTTTTATGGTAAAGTTTCTACGTAAGAATCAACTTGTTAGAATTAAGGGGACTTGCATTGTGTAAATTATACTTGCTAGAACCTTTCTGTTCCTTTTATGGTAAAGTTTTTATGTAAGAATCAACTTGTTAGAATTAAGTGGAGAGAATCTAATGGAGTTGTTACCTTGCATTGTGTAAATTATACTTGCTAGAACATTTCTATTCCTTTTATGGTAAAGTTTCTACGTAAGAATCAACTTGTTAGAATTAAGGGGACTTGCATTGTGTAAATTATACTTGCTAAAATCTTTCTGTTTCTTTTATGATAAAGTTTCTACGTAAGAATCAACTTGATAGAATTAAGTGGAGAGAATCTAATGGAGTTGTTACCTTGCATTGTGTAAATTATACTTGCTAGAACCTTTCTATTCCTTTAATGGTAAAGTTTTTACGTATGAATCAACTTAT